>PVHY01001254.1:150216-167681 GCA_004024945.1 Uropsilus gracilis
AGACTTAGATATCAGACCTGAAACCATAACATACATAGAGGAAAACATAGGCAAAACCCTCCATGAAGTACAATTCAGAAATCCCTTTCTGGAATCATCTGCAGAAGGCAAAAAATTGAAGGAAAACATAAACAGATGGGACTTCATCAAACTAAAAAGCTTCTGCACGGCAAAAGAGACAACAGAAAAAACTAAAAAACTTTTTAATTTGATGTGATAGCATTTGTTTGTGTTTGCTTTCATTTCCTTTCTCTTGCATTCAAGTCCCAAAGACATCTCTAAAGTCAATGTAAAGGAGTATACTGACTTATATTATGGGTTTTATGGTTTATGGTGTTTCATTTAAGTCTTTAATTACTTGAATCAATTTTTGTGTATGATGAGAGGTGGTGATCAAGGTGCCTTCTTTTGCTGTGACTGTTCAGTTTTCGTAACACTACTTGTTGAGACTTTTGTTGAAATGACTTTTCTTTCTAATAATTGCTTCTTATACCAAAATTTTCTCTTAATTATTTAAATTTTTAAAAACTAAATTTACACTCTTTACAGGAAATAGTTTGAGTAAAATAATGGGTGCAGGATACTTGAAGTACACAGGATTTTAAATGTTCAGAACCATGTTCCTCTTCATGATAATGTGAAGAAGCTTAGAAGATACACAAGCTTTATAAGGTGTCTTCATTAATGTTTCATTATTGCCTTTAAACACCCATCCAATAATTTCAGATACAAGATACAAGAGTGAAATACTGATACAAGAGTGAAAAACTGAGCAAACATAGACTGAATAATAAGTAGTCATTCAAGAGTTCCCTTGCCTTGCTTTTTTTTCTTTAGATCTCAAGTAACTCACTTCTTGTTGAAAATATCTTGTTCTGAATGAGCTTTTCTAAGTATTTTTGAAGATTCTATTTCATACCACCCACTTAATACCACATCTCCAAGTTTTGACTGTGACATACTCATTTTCAGGATGGAGCACTGACTGACAGCCTCCTCATTATGATCAAGGCTCACTTTATGGAGAAGAACATGCCTGAAACCCAAGAGGATTCTTCCCCATATCATCTTTCCCCATGCTTTAAATTCAACATTCAATGTCATGTAATCATTATAATTTCTTTGTATATTGTTATTTAAAACACAAATTGTTATAGAAAAAAAAAGTACCAAAAAATCTTAATGTAAATAAGTTTATCAGTCATTTTCTATAGTTGACAAGAAATAGTCGGCATGAGTAGTCTCTTAGTACCAAGAGAGAAATTAATAGGGGACATATGACCCTGAAGTAGATGCTGAACATTAAAAAAAGTTGCATTGTTTCTCAGAGTCAGACTGTTTATATATTTGTGAGTACAGTAGGATACACTACTCATAACTGTTCTCACTTCTGTTCAGAATTACCTTCTGATGTATTAATGACAAGATTATATTTTATTGTTCTCTTACAAATGTTCTCTTTCAGTATTGAGTCTATAACAATAGTTTTGCTATTATTTAGTAGCCAAACATCAGCAGATAATCTAATAAATTTGCATCAGTTCATGGTTGACAGCTGTAAGCATCCTAATACAGCAACAGTGAGAGGTGCACAGAGGGTGTAGACGTTGTTGCAGTCTGAAATGCCTCACTGGGTATTGATTGTTATGTAATCTGCACTTTGTTCAAAACAGTCCAGCAGTCCTGCTTTTGAGAGTGGAATTATTTGGTGGGAGACTTTGCTGATAATGTTCAATTGTAACAGAGAAGCAGTTCCAAAGGAAGTGGAAAAATGAATGGCAAAAATGAATATATTAGCTCCAACTTGCTTTTCAGATTTGCCCCTTAAAGAGAAAGGTAAACAAAAATCAAAAGCACACAACAAACAAATTAAAAATAAAAGTCACTATAATCAAAATACATAAAGATAGAAAAAGAATGGAATAAAAGTAGATGAGTTTTCAAAGGAGAAAAATTCAAACATAAGGGTTGTAAGTTATATTAAGGATAAGACATCTTTAAGAAGCAAATGTATTCATTAGTTCCATTGACACTCAGAAGACTCAAAACTGTAAGTAAACAACTAGCACAGAGGTGAGGGGGAGGCTGATAGTGGAGATTATTTTAAAGGTGTTTATACAAAGATTCCAGGACCCTGTAGCCAGCCATCTTTACTCACCACTCTGGCAAGCAGTGTGTATGGTCTTAAATATACTTCCAATTATGTCATTTTTGAATCAAAGTTCTCTAATACTTTCCCATCATACTTTTGTGAAAAATCTGAAAAAAAATTTACACTTAGTTTCAAGACCTTTGATATCCTTAATTTTAAGAGCTGTATTGTAAATTGATATCAATTTTTCTCTGAATGTTGAGTTTAAGAATCTAGCAGTTTACAACAAACATACTTCAAGGGCAAGCTTTCAAATCTACATTTTTAATTGTGTGCCTTTGGGCAAGTTACTGAGGGCTGTACCTTGTCCCCATTTATAATGTTGATAACTGTATTTTCTTCTTAATTTTTTGAGATTAAATATGTAAAATATTTAGAAAGTTAACTTGGCACAGAGTACTATGTTACCAGTTATTTCATCTATTTCCAAAGATCAAAATAGCAAATAAACATTTTTTAAATGATTATTATGACACCATTAAATTGCTAGTTGTTCATCCAATATCAATTCTGTACTTCTTACTATCAGTGTCAGATTTTATTCAGGGAAACAAAATAGCTGTATAAAAGGTTACATTTCCTAGTCTTTTTTGCATCCAATAAGATACAAACAGAAGTCATCAAGTCCCAACCAATCTAGGATACTATTTAAGGAGATAGGTTTGTCCCTTTACTTCCACACCTTCCTCATTCTTTCTGAAATATAGTTTCTTGTCTACAAGTGTTTCCTCGTATCATTAGGCAACCTTAAAGAAAACATGTTAGAGAAGGCAGAACAGGAAGATAAAAAGAGTATTTCTTCACTGTTTATGTAGGAAAAACTTAAATTCCTGCCATCTAAAAGCCTCTTTAATATGGATTTTGCATGTATGGTGTTAGCACCAATCTAATGGAATCAGAACCTGTGGTGATTTCCCTTGGTTCATAATAGGAGTGGTCTTAGAAAGATTGAGATGATCAAGGGAAAAACAGAAGTTCAGCTTCTAAAACAACCTAAGTTTAGAACTTACCACAGAACTTTCCATGAGAAGTTTTTCTGAGTTGGTTTATTTTTGTGAGATAAGAAGTTCCTTTCTGTTTGTTTAATGACTGTTTCTCCTCTGTGTCATCAAACAGAATTCCCTTTCTTTTTTAATTATGAGGCAGATAAGAAAATTAAGTGCTTACATTTGCTATTGTTTTTTTTCCAGTGTTATGAGCCCTAAGCTTGATCAAAATTTTTGTTAGCATTGCGTATCTCAGGGTGTTATGCAGTAATTAAGAGTGGATTGCAGTGCTCACTATGTTCACAGTCAATAAAAATGGCATTATGTGTTTGTAGGTATGCATGTGTGTTGGCAGTGCATGCATGTAGGTTTTAAAGATTAGAGGAAAGAAGCAAAGTAGCTTTCTTATTTAATTTCAAGTTTCTTTTCAAAGATTCCTTGAAGACCTGAGTATTTAAATGTTACATATAATTACTTTATTTTTTATTTAATTTATATTAACGAAAATTTTATTTTAGACATATATTGTCCTAGATTCTAGTAACTTCTAAGATTTACCAGTCCTTTATTACATGTTAATACACAATGTAACCTTTCAGTTAGTTAACAGAGGTATGCGTTTCTTACATAAGTTGTCACAAATCCAAAGAAAATTTTTCCATATATTTAACAAAAAGTTTCAGTCGGTAATATGACATGACATGACAGGCACATGGAGACGATGAGAGATGATTTGAAGGGAATATTACAAACAAAAGGAGAATAAATCTCTTTGCTATTGGTAATATACATTTTTAAATCTAGAAAATTATTGGAATTTCAGCTATTCTTTTATTCAGAAATTAAATAAGGAAATTGAGAAACACTGTACAATAGAACTTTCTGCAGTGGCAGAAATAACCTGTGTCTGTGCTGTTCAGTATGTCAGGCACAAAGCTCCATGTAGCTTTGGAGCACATGAAATATGATTAGTGCAACTCAAGTGCTCAAATTTTAATATAATTTCAGTTAATTTAAATTTAACATCCACATGCTGCTTATGGCTATTTATTGGGTAGCACTGGCACAAAGTTTTTATGTGAAAGCTTCACAATCTTTTGTCTAGTTTCTATGATTTTTACAGTTTATTTTGTGAAGGCAAGATGTTCCAATAGTTAATGTTAATACCTGACCTAGTAAGTTTTCAAACTCTATCTGGGTTTTTTTGTTTGTTTCAAAATTTCTTGGAGTATTTTTAAAAATACAATTGTTTGGAAATAGACCCATATTAAGAATAGTTAATTCAAGTGAAAACAGACTTTTTTTTTCTTAATAAGAAAGTGCAGGTTTTCTTATAAAAAAGTACTTCAATGAAAGATATTCCCAATAAGATCAGGCACATAAAGGGTAGTGTGGCCTTAAACTAAAAAGACATTCCAAATCAAGCTCCATGTTCGATGTACAAAAGGATATTTTTAGCTCCCTACCTTATACCATAAATTTTCTGGACAGGACTTCTCCCTATCAGAGTATGATGTATTTATGAAAATCACTTATAAATTGCTATTACAGTATGCTATTACAGTATGACATATGATTCTAGTTGTTATCAAAAAAAACTTTGATAGTCATTGATTATCATTGCTATTGAATATAATTAATGAAGATCTAAGTAATCTATATAGGCTCAGAGGCATGGACCAATTTTTGTCAGTGAAAATCTTAAGAGGTTAATTTGAAGTATATAAGAAATTGGAATTAGAAGACAGTTATAATTTCACATGGATAATAACAGATGTCTTCAAACTGTAGTGAGGTACGAATTCATCCTATTATTCAAAATAAGAACCACAATTTGTAAAACTGTTCTTAGCAGTCATTAGGTCCAAGATGCTCAACCTTGTATTGAGTAATCTTGATGATTGAGTGATGTAGCCAACCCACTGCATAGTTACAGTTGGTTGAGTTATATTCATATGGTAATAAAAATGAAGCACAAGCCAACACAGAGATGATGAGAAACCTCTACCTTATGAAAAAGTCATGAGAAAGAAAATGAAAACATAAATATTGGAATCCAGTATGCAAAAGCATTGGCTTTTTAAAAACACTTGTCTCAAAACTTCTCACACCTGCTCTAAATAGCACTTGCCATGTTTTGGAAAAATGCATAAAACATGCAGCAAAGCAACAACACATCAATCAAAGGTATTGATGAAAGACAGCAATACACAACAGAAAAGAAAAAGAAAACATGAAAATAACGGTTTCCAGACATGACCCATTAGCCAGTGCAGGACAGTGATTCTTGAAAGAAGGAATTAAGTGAGCCCTATGATTCCCCCAGCTTAGTACCTGGGGATAATTTTCAAGTCACAGCACAGGAAGGAAGACCATTAGTAACTGGACAATCTCTCCTGGTTAACAAGTCAAAGCTGGGTATCTGTGGTGACCCATGTGACTGGGGTTTGCCAGACAGAATAACAGAATCTGGAGTTCTTTCCAGATTTTCCCAATGGTCTTGAGAAATGATAAAAATACCTGAGGTCTGAGAATGGACTACCTAAAAGAAACAACAACCCAGAGGTCCTAAGGGGCCCTGGGATGAATTAGATCCGTACCCAGAGTGTAAATTTGCCCTTGTTCTTTCTAGTTTGACAAAGAAGCTGTCTCAGATTTTTCTTCCTAGTGTCAAGCTCTGGTTCCCCCTTACCCCCTCTCTGCTCAGCCGGGGACACTTTGGCTGAAAGGGAAATTTGGTTCCCATGCCTGGCTTTTGTCTTTCAGCTACAATACACTGCCTTCTATAATATTTGACCCTTCTTTTTCTCACTCTGCTAGGAAGGAATGATATGAGACTCAAAAAATATATTAAATCAATAAGTTCTAATATAAAAGTGAAGAAAATAATAGAGTAATTGAATTTCTAAGAACCTTGTCATTTTTCAAAACGGTATCTCTTAGCCAATATTTTTATATCTGCTTTAGTTCTCCAGAATTGTAAGAAAAAAAATCTATGGTCATCCTAACAACAATGAAAACATATATTTACTCTCTTCACATTTTGAGAACTATAAATAGGGAGAGAACAGTGACAATGAAGATACACTTAATTGATCTATAATCTTACTCAGAATTTAAAAGTAACTTAGTTTTGTGTAGACTACTGTAATCATATAAAATTTACTGACATCAAGTTGTGAAATGGTCTTCAATTCCAGTCAAGTACTACTACTCAACATGATGTGACCTAATAATGTACTTTCATTCTTGTTTTGGTGAAAGTTAATAATAAGAATTAATTCACAATAAAAAGCATAGATGTCCACCCTTTGCCCTTCTCCTTCCCTATCTCCCTCCCTCCTTCCCTCTTCCTTCTTTCCCTTCTTCCTACTCAGTACCTACAAGTATCTATTTATTATATTTTTCCAAGAGCAAGGAGAGGAAATGAGAGAAAGGTCAAAGTGTGTTACAAAATGATACCAAATGGGAAAAGAAGTACCTGGCAGAGCAAAATCAATCATCAAATAAACAATTTTCAGTGATGGGGTCACCAAAACTCAAGAGGGGCTAAGTCTCCTACCATAAGCCATAAGGGAAGGGTTCAGTCATAAGGGAAAATTAACAGCTATATGCCTTCCTACTCTCCTTCCCTCCCTCCCTCTCACAAGTCTATTTGTATGTAAATTCAAGATTTCACACAAAAACTTGCTTTCCAGTTGTAAACATGGCATTACATTCATCGGTCTTCTATTAAACCATCTTGTGGCAACTCGGACATAATTTTCTTACACCTTCATAGAAGTTCCTGTGTACTTGAAGATACATTCATCTTCCCTTTCTTGATCTCCTTACTCCACTTTCTATGTGAAAAGCCTCACTTTCCTTCTCTACCCTGGGAGCAGAGATGAAAGTGATATCACAGCTTGTATTTGACATGAATCATGTTGAGGAGGGGTTTCACTCAGAAGACTAAGAACAAAGGACACAGTGTCTTTAGCTTTTTCAAATTTTTCACACCATTAAGAGTTGTGCAGACAATGCACAAATTTAATGGGTATGGGCTTTTTTGACAGGGGTTGGATAGAGGTGGCAAGGATTAAGAAATGCAAACATTTTTCAGCACTGGTAAACTTTTAACTTTATTTATTTATTTATTTATTTATTTTTGCTACTCACAGATATAAAAAAATCTATACTCAGAATTTAAATATGTACTCTAAATTTAGTAATGGTAATATCCTATGTATTACCTATAGTATCCTATAGTATCCTATGTAATAGTAATAATAATAAAAAAAAAACCTGAACTTGAGTTCAACCTTCCCCTCTGCTGCTGAAATCTGCTGGGAGCAGACTACAGACTGTTTGCAACCGGAGTGGCTAGTTAACAAGAAATTCCTATCCTGCAAGGATGGAAGGAATGCGAGAATGGCAAAGCAGATCAAGGACATATTAGAAATTGAATATGTCAATAGTAAGGGGGCCTGAATTTCTGAGTATAGGCAAATTTTTCAGACAGGCTTTTCCTTTCTTAGGTTTCTTTCTTTTTTTTTTTAAGTTATTTGGAAATTCCTCTACTGGATTCTCTAACCATACCTCCATTGAAAGGGCAACAAACGTCCATTTTCTCTTTCCTTTTTTGCTCCATGTTTTCCAACGTCCATGCCACTTTCTGTGGGTGACACTTTACTCCCCTCCATAGTGGTAGGGACAAATTTTAAATGATTCCATATGTGCTTTATCACCCACCATAAGTGCAATTCCTGATTTCATGAAGCTTTGACCTACTCTCAAAGGGGAAGGTATGGGATTACTTGTAATACATAAAAAGCAAAATTATGGAGACAACAACAACAACAAAAAGAGTGATTGTCATTGACTGGGGGAGAATGGTGAATAGGTGAATAACAGTTTTTAGGGAAGTGAAACTAATTTGTATTATACTTCTAAGACACAACCCTCCACTGTACCACCACAAACTTCTTTAGAAAACAATCAATTTAGTACATGGTGGCCAGAATATCTCTGCAACTCTATAAATTTTTTTAAATTCACCAGTTCATTATACAAATACCACATTGTTTGCAAGCAAACTTTAAGAACAAATAAATACTTTGGTATATGAATCACTTTGTTTCACCTAGGCAAATTTTATTGGCACTCAATATGACAATTCTGTGATAGTAGTAACTTTCCTTTCAAAATACAAATTATAGACATTCTCCTGAGTCCATTCTATATTTTAATTCTAGCTTCAATTTTTTTGGAAAAACTTGCTCTCAGAAAAAAAACAACCATAACTCAATTCACTATACTTTTGCTTAACTTCTTTCAAAAATTTTTCATATAATATTTGTTTTTGTGAGATCATCTAATAATTAATAACAAGGGTAACATATACTCTGTACCACTGATTTTCCCTTCTACTTTTTTTACATGCTTTTTGTCATTTTTATTAGAAATTTTTGGAGAAACATGATTTCGTGTCTGAGAAAGTGTTTATTGACTTTTCTTAGCCATAAAGCAAGAAAAAGTGAAAAGTTATGAAATGTTATAGTTAAGAATTTAACTCTGTAGGATCCCAATAAACTAGACACAGACCTTATACCCTTCCCAAAAATTAACTTACAGTAAATCATAGATCTAAATACAAAACTATAAACCACAAAAAGTTTTGCTCATAGATGTTAATAGTGTCCTTATTCATAGCTGCCAAAAAGTTGGATGCCACCAAGAAGATTTTAAGTATACAAATGGATAAATAAACTGTGGTGTGTCCTGAGAATGAAATATTATTTAGTACTAAAAATAAATGATCTGTTAAAGCAAGAACAGACATACTAAAAACTTTAATTGATACTACTGAGAAAAGCCAATCTGAAAGACTATATAATGTGCATCCATTCTATGATATTTAGAAAAAGCTGAAACTATGGAGTGAAATGGTGAGTAGGTGCCAGAGGTTGGGGGAAAGGTGCATGGCTAGGTGGCAAACAGTTTTTTTTTGTTTTTTGTTTTTTTTTTTTAGGGCAGTGGAAATACTTCGTATGATACTGACTTGGCATAGACATGTCATCATGCCTTTGTCCAAATGATTTCTGCTTTTAACACTAGGATTTACAAGTTTGAGAGAGAGAGAGAACTGCTTAATGAATTGTAATTTAAAAAGGAAAAAGACTAGGAGAACCAGAAACAGAATATCTAACTCTCATTTGGGAGGGTATAACTCACTCTTTAGATGTAACAATCACTTTTCAGTTCCTAATCTGTGGCCTAAACACCTGAATAGTCCTTTGATTTCTGAAATGCTATGATTCCACAAGATACAATTATTTCACATCTATTAATCTATGAGAGGAGTAAATAGGTTCTGTTTCTCAAAGGTACTGGTTAGTATCACTATTTTTTTCAGCATATAATTTTCTGTGCATGCAGTTTCCTCCATCATCCTTGTTTTCCTGAGGGAACAGTTTGCACTTTGATTATAGAGAACACTGGCCATCCATGAGAGAATACAACTTGTGCAAAGAAAAGGCCATCTACACTGGATGTTTTTGCTTTATTACATGACTTAGATGTACTTGAATAACAATTACTATCTATGTAAACAGAATGAAACACTGGTGGGGATAATTTCTTTTAAAAAGTGATAAAATAATTCAACAGAGCACTGTTGCTTAATGTCCATTTACACATGCATGTGGATGTAAATTTAAAAAATGGGCAATTGTGTGTGTATGTCCACTCTTTCTTAAACTAAACAATGTAAAATTAAGAATGATAATAATGTCACCATGTATCTTCCATTTAAAGGGCATGAAATAAATGTGATCTTTTTCTTATTGTTCTCAATATAAACTTCCTACAATTAGAAAAACAAAGCAAGCCAGAAAGACATAATAAGAACAATTTTGCTTCAGGATAATTCTGAATGAGTGGCCCATCAAAATCCATATTGCCATAAGAGACATATATTAAGGAATGATTTAAAAATAAGGCAGTTAAACCTATTTATTGTCATAAAAGAAATATTTCTTATTCAATGAAAATATAGCTTAATCAATCCTGGATCAATTCTTTATTTCCAGAAATACTACACTTGAATTTAATTTCAAAAGTAAATAATAACAACACTAACAGTTTCAAATCTAATGTTACTGAGTTTTGTGCTTTGTTTGTTTCATCATGGTAGCATTTTTCCTTTGCTCTCTTAGGAATTTCCCACTGTATCGGGCTCTAATTTTATTTATCTTTTCTCTGTCTCTCCTTTTATCCAAAACTACTTTGGATGAATAGCATTATGTCTTATAGCATCTTTGTTACCCATGAATAAATTCCACAGGCAAGGATTATGTTCAACTGGGAGTTTTCTTGATCAGCCCCTTGAGAGCTGACCCTTTATTCATAGTCTTTTGGATAAATCTTTTGAGGTTATCAAGGAAGCACTGGAGGGTACAATGTTGAAAGTACCGTTCACTTTATTCAGTCCACAAAATTTTTGCTGAATAATGATAAACTGCAAGATGTAGAGATGACATGGTCAACATTTATTTCCCACTTTCTTTTTTTCAGTATAATTTTCTGTTGCACATTACTTAATTTAATCTTTATAACAACATAAGAGGTGGTTACTGTGATTAATTCCATTGTGAAGATAAGGAAGCTTATCTTTAGGTAAGAAAGGTAATTGACCTATGCAAATTCACAGTTTATAAGCAGTAGGCCTGAAGGATTAATCTATACATTTGTTTTGCTCCAGAGTCTCTCTACATTACGATTTTTTTTTTTTGAGACTAGATCTCATTATTTTTGCCCGTGGAACCACAGGCTCTAGTTGCCCGGGGTACCACAGACTCAAGCAATCCCCAGCCTCAGTTTCCCAGGTAGCTGGGATAACAGGTGCGCACCACCACGCCCAGATATTTTCTTGGAACTAGGTCTCCCTATGGGACTCGAACCACAATCCCTAGCCCCAGCCTCTTCACTTCATAGGCTGAAGCTTACAGGCACGAGCCACCGAGCCCGGCCCTCTCTACAATATGATTAAGTCTATGGAAAATCTTCTAAGTTACTTCATAGGTCAGTAAAACTAATGGCCAAGACCAGAAAGGAGTTTGTCTCAGAAATAAAAGTGGCAGAAAAAAATATATGCCTTGAGGACTTAGTGAGCACACTTTAGTCACTGACATGAATGATTATTTTTCACTTTAGAGTGGTAATCAACATCAGTGAGCATCCCATCACTTCCTGTCTACCCAGGTGACAGACTGACTTCCTGGCTATGAGTTACCCACAGAAGGTATTACCCATGTTATCTATTGCACATTCTTTCAGTTCGACATTCATACTTAGCTCAGGAACTTTATGAGTTAAGGAACGGAAGGCCAAGGCATAAGGAACACAGGTCTCCTCTGCATCTCTGCTAATATATATTAATTGAACACAAATTGAGCAGAAGGTATTCATCTTGGGTCCTAATATTTCCAAGGTATTTTATTTTCTAGGATTCATGCTTCCCTTCAAGAGAAATTTATGACTTACCATCTGCCTCCAAGTTATTCTAGCAGCTCCTCTCCTCCTCTTTCCCCAGCTCATACAGTATGTTCTAGCACACCAATCTGCTTCCTGTTCCCTGGCATGTCCTTGTATACCTTGACTTCACATCTGCCTCTCTGCAATAAAATAATTCTTGTCTCTGCTATCTGAAATAGTAACGATCTACTATGATGAGACTGAAAGTCTATTTCCTTGTGATACTTCTGGACACTCTTGAGTAGAGATAGTCTCCTTTCTCCATCAGGCTAATATAGCACTCAGGGTACCTATTCTGTTCTAATTCTTAGCACATTATTGTGTGTTTATTGTCTGTTTTCCTTTAATTTGAATTCCCTTATCCATTTGAATCCCATGGCATGTTACTTAGTTGATATCCAAGAATGAAAGATATATTTCTTAGTCTACAAACTATTAAAACTTCTGGAAGTTGCTTGGCTTTTTGTTCCTGGATTGTCCTTTCAAGATTACTTCTCTTCAGACATATTCATAGAATGAATATTTCTCAGGTGTGAGGAAGCACAACAATCAGCAGAAATAACATTATGGAGTATTTCTATTACAGTTAGTTGTCTTAATTAAAAATGTTTCAGAAACAATAGAATTAAGTTAATATGGGGCTTTACTTTCAGATAAACTTGATATCTCCAACCTGAAAGTCTCTTTGAACTTCCAACTTTGTAAACCAAAGGCTTACTTGGTACTTCAACCTATATGAGAACAACCTCTAAACTTAATAGGTCCCAAATTGAACAGTTCATCTTCTTTTCCATATGTTCTTGTCCTCCAGTTTTCTTTTTCTTCATAGTCTTCACTTGAAACTTTGCAGACAAAAAATCCTGTATTCATCTTTGACTCACTTCTGTTTTTCAAATCTTAACCAATTTCATCAAGAATTCCTGTCACCTCTTTTAAAGTACATCTAAATTCTAATGGCCTCTTACAACTTCTTTTATCAACTCTTTCCAAGACTCTTTTTCTCTCGCCTGGGTGACTGCACTTGAAGATCTTTGACTTTGTCATCATCTTTGCTCTCCTACCCCACACTTGTCCCTCCATATGGAAAGAGAATAATCCTATAAGTGTTAGCTGTTTTTCATCTACTTAGAACCCTCTAAATTTTTCAAATTTTAGTTGGAACCAAACCCAGCCTTCTCTCAAAGCTTTCAGGTGCCACAAACTCTTCTTGCTCCTTTCCACTATTTTCTTATCTTACTACATCTCCCATTATTTTTCCATTGGGCTGTTCCCTTCTAGTCACACCTGACTCCCAGCTTTTCAGATGCAAGTCATATGTGCTCCCACTTCAGGGCACTTGTCCAGTGGGTTTGCTTTCACTGGGATTCTCTTCATGTACACATTAGGATGGTCCACTCTTTCATTTTCTGTAGATCTTTGTTCAATTGTCAGTCTTATAAGATTGTTTCTGGTCACTCTATCTAAAACTATTTCTCTCCCAAGGGCAGTATACCCCTTGTTTATTTCTCTTATTAACATGCCATGCCTTAGCATATCACCATCAATCTATTGTGCTGTCAATGTTACTTATCCATTCAAACTAGAATATAAGCTTCATATGTATACTCATATAACATGGAATTTTTTTATTATTATTCCAAAGTGTGACTTTAGATCCTATCTAAAACAGTGTCTGATACAATGGACCCTTAGTAAATATTATTTGGATAAAAATACACAAAGTGCAAGAATAAAGAACGTAAATGAGGTTGCTTATAGTTATACCTTATGAAACATGTTTGTCCTATGTTATTAGTGCATATTCTGTGAAAATATGACCACTATGCTTTTAGTCAATATAATAATTTCTATATGAAATATGGTCATTTCCAGCCTACCAAAAGCAATCTACAGATTCAATGCAATCTTTAAAAAATTTCAATGACATTCTTCAAAGAGATAGAACAAAATTATAGAAATTCATATGGAATAACAAAAGACCTCAAATATCAAAATATCTCCTGAACAGAAAATGAAAGAATGGGAGTATTATTATTTCAGACTTCAAATTATACTACAAAGCCATAGTAGTTAAAACAGCTTGGTACTGGTACAAAAACAGACAATCAGACCAATGGAACACTGAATCCTCTGAAATAAAGCTACACATATATAGTCAATCTTTGACAAAGGAGTGAAAAGTTACATTGGACAGCTTCTTCAATAAATGGTGTTGAGAAAACTGGACCAAGACTTGCAAAAAAATGAACCAAGATATTTCCTACACACCATGTACAAAAACTAACTCAAAGTGCATAAAATACTTGGATGTAAGACCTGAAACCATAAAATGCACAGAGGAAACCTTGGGCAAAACCCTTCATGAGTTACAATTCAGAAATTCATTTCTGGACACATCTATAGCTGGCAAAAAAATGAAGGAAAACAAAAACAGCTGGGACTACATCAAACTAAAATATCTTCTGTACAACAAAAGAGACAACAAAAAAAATAAGAACAATCCCAATTGAGTGGGAAACAATTTTTACCCTCCATACAAGTGATAAGGGTATGGTAACAAAGATACACAAAGAACTCACACAACTTAACAAAATCAAAACAAGCCCACTCAAAAAAATGGGGAGGACTAAAAATATACTTCTCCAAAGAAGAAATACAAATGGCCAACAGGCACATGAAAAAATGCTCAATGCCACCAGCAATCAGGAAAATGAAAATCAAGACCACAATGAGACACAACCTTACACCAGTAAGAATGGCCCACATCCAAACAATAGGCAACAACAAGTGCTGTTGTGGATGTAGAGAGAAAGGAACACTTTAGCACTGCTGGTTGGAATGTAAACTGGTTCAGCCACTATGGAAAGCTGTGTGGAGGACCCTCAAACTCATCTGCGAATCTACCCAAAGGAGACCTCAATGTTTGTTCAATGGGACACCTGTGTCCAGATGTTTACTGCAATGCTATTTATAATTGCAAGGACATGGAAACAACCCAAAGGTCCCAAGACAGATGAATGGATGAGAAGGATGTGGTATATATACACAATGGAATATTATGCATCAATTAAAAATGACAAATTTGATGATTTTATGGTAACATGCATGTACCTTGAAGAAATCATATTGGCAGAAACAAGTCAGAAGAAAAAAGACAGATACTAATACATGGACAACCAAATGAAAGTACACAACTGTGGGGTGGAGGGAACCAGTTGGAGTGGCCAGGGAGGGGATGTGGTGGGTGACCCCCAGGGATCACAATGATGTGAAATATATATATATATATGTGAAATATATATACACACATAAATAATTTACAAAAATAAATTAAAAATAAAATAAAATATGGCCATTTGTTCATGTAAAACATTGCCCTATAAAAATTTAATATTGGAATTCAGATATCTTTCTGTTACAATTTGTTCAATTGCTTTGCATCCTATTTTACTCTTCTTTTTTGATCAAGAACAGAAATATTCATGCTTCAAATATATTTTTACAATAAATAGTAAAGGCAGTATGTTCAGTGTGTAGGCAGATTATAACGTCTAATAATTGACCTTGGTGAATAGGAGAAATTAGCATACCTGTTCAGATTACTCTGTAAGAATAGCATCAAATTCAGCAAAATACTGACTTTCAGAACTTTGAGATAAATTATAACTTGCCAACAAAGCAGCTAAAGTTACTAATGCAATCTAAGTATAGTCTTTAGATTAAGGCACTAGAAATATGATTTATCCTGCGTTATTCAGATCACATGAAGAATGTTAAAAAAAAGCAAAAAGAATGTTGAGTTCCATTCTCAGTGTTGTATTTTAGCAAGAAAGGGGCCAATCTAAAGTACATATAGAAGATATAATCCAAGAAACTATAATTGAACAAATCTTAAAGAACTAAAGTAAAGAATAAGCAGAAACTTGAGAGTTGCTCCTCACTTTAAAATGTTATTAAATACAAAAAATAAAACGTTACAAAAAAGAAAGCTCATACTGCCAATAAATATAGGAAAATATGCCTGACTTTAATAATAAGCAAAGACATACATGCAAATTAAGATCACACCATATGGGGGGAGATTAAATCTCTTAGTACAAGTATTGGAAGGATGTAGAACACATTCCTTTTGTACACAGTTACTAAGAATGTTGATTGGAATAACTGTTGAGAACATTTTGGCAGTCTTTGCTAAAACTTAGGATGCATATATTGTATGAAATAAAAATTGTAGTTCTGGGCATATATCTCACAGAAATAAATGCACTTATATGTTCAAGACACAAAGAAACCCAACCAACTGGGAGAAAATTTTTACCCTCCAGACCAGTGATAAGGATCAGATAGCAAAGATCCACAAAGAGGTCATAAAACTTAACAAAAAAACAAAGCAAATACCTAGTCAAAAATGGAGAGAAAAAAATAAAAAAACACTTCACCAAAGAGGAAATACAGATGGCCAATAGGCATATGAAAGAAGACTGCACATCACTAATAATCAGGGAAATGCAAATTAAAACCACACTGAGATACCATCTTACACCAATAAGAATAGCCCATATTTAAAAAAAGCTAGAAAAAGCAAGTGTTGGCATGGTTGTAGTGAGAAAGGAACTCCCTTACACTGCTGGTGGGCGTGCAAACTGGTCCAGTCACTATGGAAGACTGTGTGGAGGACTCTCAAACAATTAAAAGTGGAATTACAAAAATCCCACCACTAGGAATCTATGCAGACGATGTGAAAATACTAATTGAAAAGGAAACCTATATGCACATGTTTATTGCAGCTCTATTTACAATTGCCAAGATATGGAAACAACCCAAATGCCCCAAATGATGATGAATGACTGAAAAAAAATGTGGTGTATGTACATGATGTACATCAAATGAGGAGGACAAACATATGTCATTTGTAGCAACATGGATGATAGAAAAATTCATATTAGCAGAAATAAGTCAGAAAGTAAAAGAGAAATAAAGGATGATCTTATTTATATGAGAATATAGGGGAAAACAAACAAATGAATAAGATAAGCTAGAAACCACCAACAGAACTGAATGATAGAGCATGAGAGGAGGAGGGGAAAGAAAATGGAGGAAGCAGAGAGCACAAAAGAATAAGATGGTTAGCAGGTATTAAGGAAATGAGAAAAGTCCGGGGTACACAATAATGCAATATATATATATATATATATATATATATATATATATATATTTGGTATATATAATACACATATATATATACAAAATAAAAAAAATTAAATCAAAAAATGACCAAAGTAGCAAAAAAGAAAAGACACGTGCAGTGATGTTTACTAATTTTAGAGGAAAAAATGTGGTATAATCATACAAAAGCATATTTTTAAAGCCTTATAAATGATAAGTTGCTACTGTGCAAAAGCATGGGAAGTCCTGCAATTGTAAGGTCGAGTGTGAAATATAAAGAATGAAATAATACAAATAGAAATATTCCATTTTTTTGCAAGTTCAGAAACATAAAACTAGGACATATTGGGATACAATATTAATGGCAATTAATGGTAAAATTACAAAAATGAATGAAGATTCTTATATATACTCATCAGAATAGTAAGTGTCCTTGAAAGAGGATGAGATGTTGTTGGGAAGCACACATGTACACCCACTGGTTGCTGACAAGGTTCCATTTCTTTACTGGATGGCAGTGGTGTGTATGCCCACTTAAGAATCACTGAATACAGGCTCCTATAAGTACTGTTAACTAAGAACCATGTAGACAAGGCTGTAATCATTTCTAATGCTCAAAGCAGGAAAATGTTGTTTATGTAACAGTG
>PVHY01001255.1:0-167723 GCA_004024945.1 Uropsilus gracilis
CCCCCTCTCCCTCCCTCTCCTTCTCTCTCCCCCCCTCGCACTTTTTCTTTCGTCCTCATCCTCCTCCCCACCCCTTCTTTTCATTCCCCTTATAAATAAACTTTTTTAAGATTTCTCTCCATGGGATTACTTTGGGTCATATCCTGTGTTCTTAAGCTCACCAGTGAAGCCTCACATACATCACCACTTCCCGCACTGCCCACCCTGGGAATACCCTACACCAGTCTCAGAACAGACAATGTGTAACAGATGTTCTCTGCAACTGGGGTATGAGAAGCAGGAAAGGAAAGGAAGCCAAGTTCGAGTGTTAGATATACTACAGGCAGTAGGTTGATACTGAAAGGCAGGCAAACTGTATGCAAAACTAGACGTGAATGTAAACTAATTTGACACTAGAGTCAATTTGAACTCGATAAATAAGCCACGTGTGAGATAATGTTTCCTCCTTATTGAACAGTTCTACTGTGCTGTCTTTTGGGATAGAAAAGGATAGCTCTTGAGGCAATTAGGCAAAGTGAAATAAGCCAGAAAATAAAATAGAGTTGCTGGATGGTTTTACTCATTTGTGGAATCTAAATAATCAAAGAAAAGAAACTGACAAAGTACAGCAAAAAATAGTTTATATATTCTGTGGAAAAAGATACTGGTTACCAAATATAATAGGAGGGAGAAAGGTGGGAATTGGGGGAGGGATGTCATAGGTCACTGACTGACATCCAAGAATGTTTGTGCAGTAATGAAATGATGAAGATGAGCTCCCAAAACTATCATTTACATGAATGACTGGAAAATCAGTAAAATGTAAACAAAAAATTGTCATGCTAAAACCACTGATCTCATGACATGATTTACATAAAATTAAAGCTGAGTTAAATGAAATTCAGCTCATCAACTGAACCTTTCAATATGCAGGAGTCACTGTATTTGTGGCTGCTAAGTGACCCAGTGCAGGTCCAGGTATTGCAGTCATCACAGAGAATTCCAACAGTACTGCTCTCAGGGCTGGTCTCGACATTTGTAAGTAGTGCAGCAACCTGCTTGTATAGCTACATTACTGTGGCTTAAATATCTGGATTTCCAGAAGGCAATTATATGTTTAATATAAATAAAATAAAATTTCTTGATTTTTTGACTCAATCTTTGCGATTAGATCTTGGACCAGGTGTTACGGTAACACACAGGTAACTTTCCTCACCTGTGTCTTCCTCTGAAGGCCCAATAGATATAACTATATTTTCTTCAGATACACCCATTCACTCACTCACGCGAAAAGTATTGTGTGTAAAAATCATCTGTCAACACTATGGTAGGATGTGCAAATACAAATATAGATTGTTGCTATAAGAATCTCAAAACCCAAAACTGGAGATGTGCATGCCAGAAAATCATGCTAATAGATGACTCACCAGTGTTAAAGTGGCATTAGCTTTTGATTTTTTATAAGGTAATTTTGTCAATAATTTTGAACAATTGTTCAGGGAAGATGAGCGTGAAGACAGTAAAGCAAGTTAATGTCCCGAGTGTGAAATAAAGCAGCTAGAGACAGAAAACGACTTCAGTCACTCCCTCAGAGTAACACAGCTTCATTTCTGCAACCCAACTGTGCAGCTAGGGTCATTGCTCTATTTCTAGGACCAGATACGGTCTGTTAGTTCTGGAAGACCTAGGAAAAGTTTTTTAATTACAACTTCCTCTAGACTGGAAAAGAGGGAGGAAGGGATAATTTCAATTAATCCCTAAATCGGGAGTGAGGTGTACAGGGAATGGATAATTGAAAGGCCACCCCTTTCTTGCCAGAAAGAAAAGCAAAAAACAAACTTACAAAGCCTGTAGCTTCACTGCTGAATATAACTCTCCAGCTTCCTGAGATCACCCACTGCTCCTTGCAGAGTTCCACCCTACAGAGTCCCAGCCAACTTTGTGGCTGGCTTCATTGTGGTTCTTTGTGAAACTGTTTACTGCAGAACCATCAAGCACATATAGGTGTCACCATCCCCAAGAGTAGATGGGATGTAACCAAGGCTAAGATGAAAAAATTTGGGAAGGAGGCATCCCAAGACTAGAAGCTGGCTCATGAAAGGCCAGAGTTGGAGGTAAGTGAAGAATATTAGCATCGTCATTAAGCAAGCTCTGGAGTATCTGAAGGTGCAGACTGAGATGCAGATCAGGTGGGGTTATGGGGGGTGAGGGCAATTGTAAGAGAAACAGCAGGTCCTTCAGTTTAAAATTTAATATGAAAAGCCAAGTAAAAAATTCACTTCTATTGGTAAGGATGTTAATTTGTCTTCCCATTTGATTCTTACTAGTTTAGTTATGTTAGTAATTTTGTATAGTTTATTTTCTCATTGCTTATTATGCTGCCTTTAGCATTAACTTTGACTCTTCTGACGCTAAATTACTTCCAGATCAACAGTGCAGTCATCACTACCTCTGTTCATTCATTATTTACCATGGAGTTATAACTACTAATTACTGGCTCACTATTCCTGAGATGCCATTATTCATTTCTTTTCAACAAATATTTATTGAGTATCTGAAACCTTGAACTTTTTTCCAAATGCTGAAACAAATTATGTGAAGGAGAATAGAACATCGCACCCCCTCCAGCTATCTACTGAAACATCAAAAATATATTTCTCTACTAGTAGATGCAAGATATTTTTCAAGTAATAAATCAGCAAAAACATCTTTTTCACATGTAGAGCATTCATTTGCAGCATCTTGTTTAAGGTGACAAGTTCACACATAACTTTTGCAGTCTTTTTGGTTGCTTTCCCAGGAAGATGACTTCAAAACGTCTTTGAAAATCTCTTATTTGATCATTTCCTAAAGAAAATTTTAAGTGCTCTGACTGTAGTAAAAATCTGTAATTCTTTGCTGTAGTATTAAAAACTCTAACAATTCAGTCTTTTTAAAAATCAGAACTTATTCTCAACTCATTCTTTTCCTTTTTCAACATGCTTTAACTATACTAATCTATCATCCTGCTTCTATGTTTTCACACCTGCTATTTGAATGGCTCATTTCTAGAAATTCTTCCTCTCTTGTCCAATTCCAATTTTCACAATACAATCTAAAATTTCATTTACTGAGAGATAACCCTTTAACAAATGTTAACGGGGTCCTCGCTATGGTATATAGTGTTCCTACTATACTAGTATTTGGTTGGCAATATAATAATATATTATTTGCTTGGCTATTTGTGCAGTGTTACGTAACCCCTATTTTGTAAGCTCTGCCAGAAAAAACACTACTTGTTAATCATTGAATCCTTAGCTCATGCAGTATCAGATGGTTCTTGGTATTAAGAAAACACTTGTATAATAAACATGTTTTAAATTACTTTCATTAAAAGGAAGTCAATCATAAATCATGACATAAAGACTCTCAACTAGTGTTAACAAAAATAATACTGAAACATGTAATGCTAGGGTTTACTTCTTGAGAACTGAATAATAAGTTAACAAAATCTTAAGCTTTATGATATTGATGTGAAACCATTAGGAATAACTGTTGTATTTTAGTTCTATCTGTTACCACTGCAATAACAGGAATATTTTCTTTAAATTCTATTTGCATAATGCCCCTTTATTACAAATTAACTTTAAAGGTGATTTATAAACAATTCTTCAGTCTATAAAATATAAATTAAAATTTATGTTTTAAAAGATTACCAAAAGCTGTGTACCTACTACTTAAAGAGACATGACATGCTAAGTTCTGAAAAACTGCAGAAAGAGATCTTAGGTATAGTCTTCCTGTGAACTATGCCATGAGAAAAGAGCAGAAAATTCTGATAGGGAAGAAAGATTTAAAAAATTAAAAAAAAAAAAGTTAAGCATATTGTGTGTAGGAAAATGAGAAAATTCAATGCAAATGTATTGTTCATTTGTTGGTGTGTTTGAAGCAGACTATATGGGCCCAGTGAAAGTTGTGGGGCTAAATTTTTTTAAACCGTGTAGAATTCAGATGTTTGTAAATGGCATGTCAAAACAAAAAGTTCCTCTTTACTGTATAAGTAACATGGAAGAAAAAATATTATTTTGCTATTTGCAGCTAACTATCAGGCTCTGTTTACTAAAGAACTCGACTGGGAGAATATGGAGTGGGTTAAAATGCTTTAAAGCATCAGAAAGAGGAAAACAACATAGATGATGCTTACACTGGAAAAATAAAAGATAAAGAGAATTTGTCTAGGAATTTACAAAGAAACTAAAATATGCGCGGACATTTATTGTTTATTCCTGTGCCCTCTTGAACCACGGCTCACCACAAAGACAGTCTATTTTTAATATTTTTAAATGTGAGGAATACTACAGTCTTTGAAAGATAGATGGAGATCTGAAGTGTTGAAGGAAAGGGAAATGTTTACAATGATGTAAATAATAATTTCAAAAGCCTGAAGCAGGCATGTAATGCCAGGTAGATTGGACACATTTCTTCTGAAGTCCAAAAATGTCTATTATTACTTATGATAATTGACATTGATTAGAGGTCAATGACAGTTCAAGGGGACAAAAGAAACATAAAATCTGAAGATTGGAAGAGGATATAGGACATTCATTATGAACATATCACTTGATCATTTACATTGAAACCCAAAATAATCTAGAGACAAATATGTGAAAATAAAAGGAGAGTTTAGCACGGTGATTAAAAGTATGAGATAAATATATGTGCATGCCTATGTACAAGCAACAAACAATAAATATAAAAACAACCATTTTTTTAAGTCACAATTTACAATAGTTATGAAAAATATAAATTATATAATAATAAGTGAAAGAAATATGTATGGTAATTATAAGCAAAAATAATTTAAATGACATTAAAGACAAGTCATTGTTTATGATAAAAAAGATATTATCAAGTAAATACAGTTCTCTCCAAATGGATACAAATATTTGATTTCACCATGATTAAAATTCCAGCAGTTCTTTAATGTATGTGTATAACTTGAATAGTTGCTTCTGAAGTTTAGGTGATATAAGGTACTTCTAAAGACAATGAATAAGGAAGCAGTAAGTATAAAGTCCAGAAATAGACCCATGCATTTATGAAACCTTGATATGTTCCAATGGTAGTACTGCGGATCACTAAAAGGAGATGTTGTCTAACAAATTAAGTGAGAGGGAAAATGATTATACAAGTGAGGGGAAATGAATGCACACATTTGAATTGGAAAAAGAAAGACAATAAAATGTGTAAAAAACATAGGTGACTATCATTCTGTTATCATTAAAAGGAGAATTTTTAAACAGTCACAAAAGTCTTATTAATAAATTAATAGAATAATAAATTTTGGAACATTAAAATAATCATTTTTAACATATGAAGAGAGTATATGCTTACAGCAAATAAAGTCCAGTAACAGATTAGAACATTTCAATAGAATATAGCCTTATTATGAAAAATAATCCAATAGAAAACTAGATGAAAGACCTGAGTAGAAATTCCTAAGAAACACATATGGCTAATACATATAGAAGATCATATGCAAATTAAGGCCACAATGGCATTTGCACATATTTGATAAGCACAGAGATTTCAATATGACAAGGACCAAGAGTTGGAGAAAGAATATTATCAAATTATTTTATATATTGATGAGTAAGGTGATAAATTGTATAGGCAGTGTTGTAGAAAACATTAGCATTGTCCAAGGCGCAGAGTTTGTATAACAAAGAAAAATGCTAATACATAAAAACCAGAAGATTTGATACATAAAGATCTTAATCGCGATCTATCAATCAACTAATCGATCTATTGATGGATACCTGTTCTTCCCTTTCAATCTTACATGAATTTCCAAATAAACAGAGTTCAGACATGACATCTATGGATGCTCACAAAATGGTATTAAACATAGGCAAGACTTCCTAGATCAGCATGTATCACTCTAAATTCGCTGATTGAGCTACAGGATGGCAAGATTCAAATAATGTATGGATCTGTCTTACTTAGAACAATAATAGAATGACTAAGCTAAGAACCCGTTTTAGTGGGATTAGGGGGATGAGAGTTCCAGAAATGAGCCCAGAATGTAACACACTGGGCAATCTAAAAGCAATCTATGTTACTGATGTCCATTTGACTTTCAATATTAGCAATGACCCAAGCTGCCATAGATAACTTCTACCAAGTACATCTTCAGATGTAACTTTCATTCCTTTTCTTTCAGATATCAATGTTGGTGTAACTCATGTTTCTACAGCAAAGAATTTAAAGACATCCTTATTTTCCATCTATGACACATTATGGCTGAAGATATTATTGTAGAAAAGACTCTATGACTCTTCCTTGTATAGCATGGAAAATTATGAAGTTTTAAGACATCAGAATCCAATTTCTCATAGCAATCATTTATCACTCCCTTTACCAATCGACCCTCATTTCTTAATAATTACAGTTTAGAGGTAGGCAAAACTCTGACCTAGAGAGCATCTCTTCTTTGTTCTCTTTACTAAGAACACCTTGTTTACTTCAGTTAATATTCTATGATGCTTATTGTAATATGTATACATTTTCTAGTCTCTAAATCTAACTCAATATGAATAAACAACTGCATATAAAAGTCCATTTGAATATTACAGAGATATTTCCAGTTGCATAAAATTTTTAACATTTTATTAAATTTAAATTTTAAAAAATGTTGACTCTTTTAAATTGAAAATCCTCACAAATTGAAAAAAAATCCATTTTCTTCTATTTCTTAGTTGAGTTGATGACAGTTGGTAAAGCCATAAATCTGCAACAGACTTGCATTGTGTAGTTGATATCACCAGCTTTCACAAAACAAGTGTCCCTCTTCCATATAGCAATACCATATAGCACCTTGGAGTATCTTATATTAGGGATTAGGTGTTGTCAATATATCCTGGAAGTGGTATAGGAGAGGCTTTTCAAAATCTGAAATTGGAATTATCACAGAGTGGAAAACACACATAGCAGAATTTTCAGAAATCGGAGGGGACACAACAACTCCATTTTGATTAACCATAGAAATGTGTTGCATGTTTCCATGACTCTGTATAGTAACCAAGAACACTGGAATCATATTGCCTGCATATGTAGTGGCCAAGACTTCTAAATTTTATGTAAATTCTTCTGTTGTTAGTTTCCTTGTCTATACTGTTAAAAGTTCTAGTTAACAGTAGAACTCATGAGATTGCTCAGAAAATTAAAAGCAGGAACTCATATAAAGCACCCTTTGTAAATTATAACAAAACAATTATTAACAATTTTCATATGTATTACTGAATTCATCATGAAATTATGTGAATTTTAGCCAATTAAATGTATAGTTTTAATCTGTCTCTTTCTGTTCATCTTCATCACTACCTTTTGGTTTTAATTAAAATTAGAACCAAAAAATTGTCCAGATTATTTACTGATAGGCCCTCCTCTCTAATCTTTTCATTCATTCTGATACCTTTTTAAATCATTCTCAAAATTGCAGCCTGAATGGTCTTCACCAAGTGCAGATCTTATCCAGTAATCTCGCTCTGTTAAAGGATTTAAAGTGTTTCCCTTTGCTCTTCGGATAAAGATCAAATCATTGAGTTTACCTACACTACCTTGTTAAGGTCAGCTGTTAGTTGTATTTTAAATTCCTATTACATATCACCATGCCTTCTTTATGCCCAATCAACATTGATTGTATGGTAATTCATGCCCTACACCCTTTTACCACAGAATTTATAAATGTTTTGTCACAGGCTTTTGAAAATTTCTTGCACTGAGTACTTGATTTTCATCATCCATGACTTAGTTCAAACACTACTTCTTCAGGAAAGTCTATTCCAATTCCCTGGACTAAAACAAGTTTGCTTATTATAAACTTGAATAAAATCACCTGTGTGAGAAAGACTCAATTGCAATTTGGTAAACTTCTGAACCAGAGCTAAATATTTGAAATTGAACTCAATTTCACCCCATTTCAAAAATAATATTCTCGGTTACTAAGTTGCTAGGACACAGATAATTTTAACACTGGAAGTAAAGTAATAAAACTAAAGAAACAGTGATCATCATAGTAACCTCAGTTTGTTTCCACATGTCTTTTTGTATATATTTTCTTGACAATACAACTCCTGACTTTTAATTGACATATGACTGTCTGGTTAAAGTCTACATTCTCCAGCCTTCTTTACTCTTAGATGTGGGCATGTAACTAATTTCTGATCAGTGTTACCTTCAGCTTCTAGTGTATAGTCTTATAAGGTATAGCAAATCAAAGTGATCAAAGTGGAATTTGTGATAGATTTTTCAGTGCATTATGATAACAGTTTCAATATTAAAATATAGACGTACATTCACTGTTAGTAACTGAAACTATGATATTTCTGTAAGTTTAATATAAACATTTCTACTTAGATGTAAACAAAGAGACATTTTTGCAAACCAGGGAATATTTAAGTGATATTTAAGTAGGTTTACAATAAATAATGAAGATGTACAGTGTAAGGCAATATATTAAAACAGATTTGTATTACCTTACATTTTAGCATAGTTCACCAAGAAAATGTTCCTTATCGATATTATGTTTCCTAAGTTTTGTAAAACAGAATTTGAATGTTTTGAATTAAATATAAACCCTTAGGATATAAATTAGATATAAACCTTTAGGGTATAAATTACATTGGCTTCTAGATTTAGCATTATTTGACCTTTACTAAAATAGAAATCTTCCCCTTTTCAGAAATAATTTTTGGTTCATATTTAATGTGAAAGCATCAACTTTCCATAAAGTTAGAAAATTTATTTGGTAAGAAGAAAACATTGGCAATATTATAATCTCTTGCAATCCATTCTGTCTTCACTCATTTAAACCAGAGTATAGCTTCTGTATGCTTTCTATCTGGATGGCTGCATATTTTTTTTAAAGAAAGGGTTCTTGTTCCAGGTAAGAGTTAAAGAAAGAACACATGAATCTAATTTCACTCCCGTCTCAACCATAAGCACTACAGCATATTTATTTTTAATGAAGAAAACTCTAAAAAAAGAGGCAAAAGTTTGATGTAGAAGTCAGAAGAAATGACAGCTAGTCAAGCATACATCACCAGAAACAAAAGCAAATAGAATCCTAAATGAGTAGTTGAAAAACTGAGAAAGATTATATCATAGAATTCTTAAAGGCAGAGGAACCAGTTCTACCACATTCATCAATATAGGAGAGAGAATAAAATAAGGATTTATTAACTATAACTTTAAGTGTCCTTATATTCTTCTCTCTTTTCATCCCTGGTACCCTGTTCTCATAAAAATATATAAATAATTCTCAAAAGACAGAAACAAACAAACCAAAAAAAACTTTCAAAGCTAGAGAATACAAGCTCAATTGTTTGAAGGTCTAAGTATCAAACTTATAATTGGTGATGAAGTGATCTTAGTCATTCTGAATGCAGCAATTTCACATTCTCTGGAAGAACTACCTGAATATTCAATCACAGTTATTAATCTTCAGGCTTAACCTTAAGATATTCCTCAGGGGAATCTAGCAGTTCCAAGAGCAGAGTCCAAAAATTAGAAGCATTTTGAATGAATCATCAAATAATTTTTATCTAGATTAATTTACAACAAAATTCAAATTAGATAACATTCTTCCCTACGATGCTATGCTCTTAGAGTTTCCTAATTAAATTTTAGTTTCTTCATCACTAGCAGATTGTTAGAACTTAATTAATATATGAAGAAAATATCTAATGTTAAAGGTAGAAATTCAAGCAAGTAACTAAATGGAACTGGAGGAAACTTGAGATCATTTAAGTAGGAAACACATGTAACAAGGATACACTTACTGTCTTGAGATTTACAAAAGATATTATAGTTACCAAAAAAAAAAAAAAGAACTTTAGACTCAACTTGGCAGAAGTGAAAACCTCAATGGCATATTTGGAAGATGAAGACAATGGAGAGCAAAAATAGAAGAGCAAAGTCAACAAAGGTCACTAAATAAAAACTTCAAAAGCCCAGCACAAGAGATGAAGGGAAATCTATACCTATCACTGAACTATTCCAGGATGCTGAGAAAAAAGATAAAATAAACCTGAGACCTAAAGTAATCACATACAAAGAATCAAAGAATCTAGGTTAGGAATGACTGTCCACATCAGACTGGGAGTAAGAACTTATTTAGAAAAATGCATTGTAGGACAATTTATGAGGGTAGAATTAATCAATTTCAGACATAAATATCAGAAAATGGGTCTCATGGTACTCTTTTCTAGAAATCACCAAAATTGGGGGCGGGGGAGGCAACATACAATGGGACATACATTAGAAGCAACAGGATTCAACATTGTAAAGAGACTAAGGGGGGTCCCCAAGATGCTTAAAAAAAAAAAAAAAAGGAAGACTTTCACAATATTAATGCTGCAGACACATATTTGAGAACTGGGATTCAAATTGTAGATGCATCGATACTGCCATGACCTAAATCCTCACTGCCATTGCAAGATCTTTTAAACCTGAGGAAAAAATTCCCAGGTGAATCTGGCCTATATTGATTTCCAGACTTTTCTTAGTTCAGCATCTACTAATGAAGTTCTTTCTCCCTTCATGCCAGTTCCTGCAATAGCTGGGCACTCTCTTTGTAAAAGGTGAAAGATTTGTAGGATTGGAAGAGAACCCGGAGTATTCCTTCTTTGCATAAAATTTTCGTTTTAAATTTACATCTGAGATTGGAGGTAAGTAAAAATAAGCCTAGTCTCCAGAAGAAAACACTAAGAACAAGTTTTGGTGCAGATGTCTTGATTTTGTCGTACATATATACATATAATATATAACATTATTTAACATGTTTTATATATATATATATATCTCATATATATGTTGCATAGCATTTTCTGTATGCCTGTTTTCTTATATACCTGCTGATTATTTAGTTGTGGTTTATGTGACTCTATCCCACTACCTTCCCCATAGTCGCTAGAGTAATTTATTTGTGCATGTCTCCATTGATTCCCTTGAATCACCAGGCTCTATTATTAACTAGAAGTTGTTCTCTTGATGTTTTTTCTTGTAATTTGAACAGTTTACTTGAATAAAACCTCCTTTCCAAAGAGAAGATTTTCTTCCATTGATTGAGAGTCATTTAGTGTAAACAAAATGTTATTAAAGTGATAGCCCGTATTTGCATAAGTTCCAACTGAGTAGAGAATTATGGTTTGGCAATAATGCAGAAACCCTTTAGGAAATGTATAAAATAGTATGCATTGTTTCTACAGTCTAAATTGACTTGAGTGAAATTTCAGTAGGATTTCATAATTTTCAAAATTTGTGTGATGCTTGAATGAAATGATTGCTAAAATTTATCAAAAATCTAAATAATTACTACCTGACTACTTAAAAATAATTAGTTATTATTTCCTACCTATTATCAAAGGCTGGTTAACATAAAAAACAACTGAAATTTTAAAGGTGCTTTAAAATCTGATTATAATATTAATAAAAATAGCCAAAATCTGAACATTTGTATATTATTTAGGCTAATTTGCATATAAATACTCTGAGAATTTTAATAGTGACTAGTGTATGTAAATTTATCTAAAAATTTTGGAGAAGACTATTATAAAAATGACCTTTAATTTAAAATAAACTTGACACTAGAAATTATGAAAACATTTGGGCATTTTTTGATTTAATTCAATATTAACAATTTAATTATGCACTTACTATTTTTAAAACTTCTTCAAAGAACTTCATTATTTTGTTCAGGAGTGATAATTAAAATGAATATTCCTTTGTTTAGCAAAAATAGATGTTATAAATTGTGGTATTCAAAGAAAGCCATTAGATGTGAACATCTATACCACGTCATTAGCTCTTGCTATTATTAAAACTATCTCTTTCCCCTTTGCTGAAGAGCTGTGATTTCTCAATGCACGACATTTTCTTAAATTTGGTATCCATTGAGCTAATTACTAATGTAATTTCAGCAATTACTGTACAGTTGTACATTACTCTGATGATAGCAATTTATGGGCATGGTAGTTTCATGGTTTTGTGGTTGACCCAAGACTATATGTCCTTAATTACCCTAAATCCACAGGTGACATTATTTATACCAATTTTGCTTTTTCTGAATCTGAGTAGCTCAGCCCTTAAGATGTTTGCTTCCTTTCCTAGCTCTTTAGACATGAGAATTGACCATCCTTGAGAACTGAGAAGTCATTAATGCAATGGGTAGATTGCACATTGGTTACACATTTACACATCTAAGAAAAATCAAAGTCAAAGATGAAAGTAAAATGGACATAATTTTAATGATTTTTTTTTAATTTTGTGCATTGGATTCAAACAGCAAACTGTGTGCACTCAACTGTTATCACAATGTTGTCAAGAGGTCTGTGTCTTTTACCATTTTACACACAATTGTTCTTTACAGCATGTCATCAGCCTCGTGGAAACCAGGGGTGTGGCATGGTAAGCAGTGGTGGTAGTGCACCTAGCTTTTATATTATCTAACTTGAAAATATTTCTCTTCTATGATTCCTTTTTTCTTGATAAAAATAGTTTTCACCAAACGTTGGTGGTGCACACGCACTACCATTCATGCTCGACATCACACCCCTGACAGGAACACATGTTCTTATTTTGTTGATAAAAAGTATTACAAAAATTTCCATACAAAAACTATTTTCATAGAAATCTTGCATTTCCACAAATAAACCTGAACATTTTTTTGAAAAAAACTGCTCAAGAATTTTGTTCATTTAACGTTGTGACTGTATTGGTAAATGCAGTCCACTTCAAAGTTCTTCACATGTATGTTTTCTGTAGATGACCTTTCTCCTTTTACCGAGATCTGCCCAGGCTCCATTATGTTCATTTTATAGCAGGAACGAGGGTTGGGATTAACATATCTGAATGTTAGAATGAAAACTTCAGTCTTCTATAGAACCATTAATACTCAGTCCTCTTTTACAACTTTAGACAAAGAGCAAAAACATCATCCTTTCAAATTCAGAATCTCTGAACCAACTGTTGCTTTTTTATTCTTGGTGCAGGGTTGGAGGAAGGATGCTGGGTGGGGAGGAGAGGTAGGGGGTGTGATAGTCTCCTGCCTTGGTGCATTTAAGAGAAAATATTATTGCCTTGGTAATTGACATTTCTATCTCAATCAGTGACACAGACTGTCAAAAAGGAAAGAAAAACACTAATGAAGATCTGCTTTATATTCCACTTGCCATGAATTTCATATTTGTTTTGCATTACATTTTTTGCACGTTCTATATAAACACTTATCGTCTAGTCGGGTGATCATTATACTGAGTAGTTGGGGGCTGCTAACATCACCACCTCTATTGTCTGGGTGTTCAGAAGACTGTCCTGTTTCTTGTAACACTACAGTTTTTGCTGATTCCAAGTATTTTTTATTCATAATGATTTTTTTTTTTTTGACTTGTTACCCTTGGGGCAATGATATTCCATCTCCTGGCAAGAGGTGTACAGGAACCTCTAATTTCTCATCGGACTGCATTTGAAACCAGCCACAGAATGTGCATGTAACATTCACTCAGAAGAAGGGAGGAACCCATGATAAACAGTGTCACCCCGTGTAACTTGTTGATCCATGATGCTTGTAAGTCAAGTCTGATCATTGCAATTGCTTAGATCACAGTCTCTAGTTCATAGACACAGCGGCATGAGGTAACTCATTTTATTTTGCACAGGTTGCATATTTCCACAGGAAACATTCTCGCTAAAGTGTTTGGAAAAAAAAAAAAAAAAAAAAAAGACGACAGTCTGTGCTTGGGTGTTTGATCTCCCAGCTTTAAGCCATGGTTTCTTTACCTGGCAACCTTCTGTCGTTAAATGTGTGCATGTTGATGACTTCTTCTGTTTTCACGATCACCGGGGCCTGTGGCTTGTGTTTTAACCGCCGCTGGCATTTCAGGGACATTCTCAGTTCTTCTACCATGGCGCTACAGAAGGATCTCTACAGGACACAGAAAGTGCAAGGTTACAAAATCGATAGACCACAACCATCCAGAAACAATGTCAAAATCATGCTCAACAGACTTGTCCATATAACTGGCTTGAGGTTTTAGAAAATTTCATTGTAAAGGCTATAACAAATTATTACCATTTTAATACAGGACACAGGGTAAAATATTTTATTTAAGGGGATTCACTTAAAGAAAATCGCCATCTGATAGTGAACTGCCAATAGGAATGCAGAGATAACATTTTTATATTGAACATGATTTCTAGGTGTGAAATTAATTATCGTTATAGGATGCAAATCCACCTTAAGAATTCAAAACAATACAAACACATAAACACAAATCTATAACCATAAGTCCAATTTTGATGTAAAAAATAGAAATGTACTATGCTTAAGATCACGAGCTATGCAAATATTCTTAAAACATGGATTCTTCATTGTGCATCTCAAAACAAAAAATAGCAGTCACGAAGTTAGACATAAAAGTATGAAAATAGTTGCTGGTATTTATTATATTTTTATGATTATGCCTGTAAAATTATTGATGATGATTACAAACAAATATGATTCAATCATGAAATGACAAATTGTCACACATTAATACTCTATGAACACATATTAAGCCTTTAGGTATTACTTATTTGATAATTAAGAGCTGGTGAATAATATATCTCGGAAGAAAAATGAAACTGCTCCAATAAAATATTTGTCAATATTAGCAATAGACTGGATCTATTAGCAATAGACTGGATATAAATTCTGTATCTGAGTTTCATAGTTACAGATGCCTCGAAATTCGTATTAAAAAGTCTTATAAGAAAAACAAATTTTTTTGTCTCCCTCCCCAACTATTTGAGGTTTACATGTGTTAGATACGTACAAATCAATGTCATGAACAAGTTGCTTATATTACATTATGCGAAATTCACATAGACTAAGACTTAGGCTTACTGTGCAAAAAACAAAAATGTGAACAACAATAAAAAATGTGAACAAGTATGAAAACTTTATACAATTCCAAAAAATGACATGAAAAATTAATGGAATAAATTTAATCAAATATTCATGCCAAGACTTATTTTGAGTTTTAGATGTTTCTGCTTCATTTATCAACTCAGGTTTATTCCAAAAGAATGCAGGAGAGAAATATCTAAGATGTTATATCATATTTAAAAAAAAAATATTTTGCATGAAGTCTTTTGTGACACTCAACTAATACTTTAAATTAAATTAAAGTAGGAAAAAATAAGAATATTCTCCAGTTAATTTTTAAAAACTAAGCAAAGTAAAAAAAGTAGGCTGCCACATAACAGAGGAAAATTTTTCAGAGAAAGGATAACTCACTTTCTACAGCTTGCACCTAAAATTCAAGCAATATATTCCTGAGACCTTTTTTTTTTTATTATTTAATGTGACCTTACTACCTCCTTATTAATATCTGGCTATGCCCTGATTTCTTTTATGGGTTCCTTGAATGATTTCTTTAGTGATATCCCAATTTCTGTATCTAGATTCTTCCTTCCCAAAAGGCCCAAAATTATGAAGATAATCTATTTTTCTAAATATCATTTATTTTGTTCAATATCCACATTATATTTAAATTCTATTACTTCTTTCTGACTATCAGGTATATTCCCACGATCAATGAGTCCTAAATATTTTTTTAACCTATGACTACTTATTTTCTTGCCCAATAAATAGTGAAATCCAAACATTCTATTTCCCTCCCTCATAATTTCTCTGACCCATTTTTCTTCACTCTTTCCTTCCCCCACACCCCATCTTATTTCCTGTATACACATTTCTTTTTGATTTGACCTCAAAGGCTTTCCTCCTTTGTTTTATCTTATTTTGTTGTCTTTCCTTTGTCCTTCCTATTAATCCAGCATTACCCTTTACCTCAAGTTATAACTCAAATTTTAATTATCAAATAAAATCTTTACAATTGTTCAGGCTCATTATGCTTACTATATGTAGTTGATCTCTTCAGTATTTTCTACTCATCATGTTATTTGTTCTTTAGGTCTTTTTATATAACTTTCACTTGATTGGAATAAGCAGAAATCCAATTTTATAACCCTGACTGAATATGTGTGTGTTATTTACATGTTGACAATTAACCATAACTACAAAATGTCCTAACACTTTAATTCTTACTTTTAAAATGTTCCTAATTTGTTTCAAATTTTCAGAAATTTAGTGAAAATGTATTCTGTACAATTTATCTAATTAGTTGTTTAATAGCATTATATTACCCCAAAATAATTTATTAGTACTTATAATGGGTGATGATTAAATGCTACACATAATTCATGAATCTCCCATTAACTAGAGTTTCTATCATGCATTATATATTATGTGTTAAACTGTATAAACTGTAATTCATTAATTATATTTCTATTAAGTCACATGATACCTGACAGTCAAACTCTGGACACAGTGTTTCTTATTGCTTAATACCTACTATTAGATGTACTTATTAAGAACATGATGATAATGATGATGAAGATGATGATGATGACAACACTGTAGAAATGGAAAAATCTGACTCCAAAAGGGGGAGGAATACATAGTCTTGAGGTAACTTAGTCTCCGCTATCTGTTGAAACATTTAACAGAACAATTGATTAGATAGTAAAACAATGTCAGACTCGAAGCCATTGACACTTAAAAATGCTATAGGATGTAAATAATTTTGAATTGTTTGAAATCAGTTTTTATTTAAAATAAATAAATTTCCCACTTCTTGGCAACCTCTATTCCTAGACATTTTCATTATATTGGTTTTGAAAGAGATTAGGTCTATCAGTTAACTTTCATCCACATATGAGGAAGACCTAAATGACTTTTTCTTAGTAAAAATCTTATAAATATACCCATTCAACAAAAAACAAAACAAAACAACAAAAAAAAGATACTCAGTTTTGTTTCTAGTTAGTGAAGGTGTAAACTGCATAATACTCTATACTGTAGACTATAAAGATATGAAATACTTTTCAGGCAACTTTTATATTATAAGTTCTATAAAGCTGAATTATATAAAATGCTGGTTACTAAACTCTCCCCAATCAAGTCCAAACACTTTCATATGTTATAGCCAAAAATTACGTCAGAAATTAAACTTACAAATTTAGAAACCCTGAGAATTGTAAACGTGCAATCCTGTTCTGACCACTCTAGACTTCAATGACTTTGCAAAGCTATTAAAAACTAAAAAATATTAATTAACAACCCTTATTCAGCCACCCAATTGCCTTGAATATGTCAAAACCCTATTTCATTAATTTTTATTGAGTGAATTGAATGTTGCCAGTTCCTTTTTTAATTTATTGATATGTTTACCTGAAAAAGTTTTACCTTAAATGATAAAGTCATTTTGGGATATTACACTATCTTCTCAAATACAAAATATTTAATCCATTATAAAACTATGATAACCTTTCAACTGGAGCATGAGTTTGGAATTCGCAAGAGAAACTAAAATAAATTAATGATATTATACAATATTGTCCACTTATGGTATGGGATATATATTATCTTTTTAACAGAATTTAATAGAATGCAAATTCAATAACTGTATCTATATGAGCATCTAAAGCTGAAACTTGAGATTATTGTGAAATAGTTGTTTCCCTATGTTGTTTGTTGTCAAAAAAAATACTTTAAAGTTCTAACTTGCTGTCATTTGATAGACACAAATTATGTGTATACTTTATATATGACTGGAATCATTTAGATGTCTTTTTATTGAACTTTGAAAAAGGGTTTGAAAAACCCAGGTGTACTTAAGAGTAATTTCCTGAGTTATAATAAAGAAGAAAGGAGAGGAGATAGGAGGGAGGAGGAGTGAGAAAGAAAGAATGAAAAAAGTTGGAGCAAGAGGTAATTAACAAAAGGGGGGTGGGAGGTCACAGAGTGAAAGGAAAAAGGGAAGAAGAGAGTGGGAAAAAGGCAAAGAAGAAAGGAAGAAAGAAAAGAAAGAAAATGATTTTGACTTTCAAATCATTTTTTCTTAGGGATGGAAACCCATAAATGTGTCATTAAATAAGTTAAAGTTTCTAGGATGAAAACAACAACAAAAATGTTTCTTTACATTACTATAACAGACTACAAAAAGACAAAAGAAAGGCACAAGGATACTAACCATTATTAAAAACCTCTTTTAGTAAGTTTCAAAAGTTTACTAAACAGTGTCTGGATGGTAGGGTGGCACTAACCATATAGAAGATTCCTGAAAACGAAAATTTAAATCTTTGAGCTGTTAGCATGTATAATTGCACTTAAATTAGTAAAACCCATTATAAAAGTCATTGTATTTAGTGAGGCAACCTGAATTTACACATATCTAATTCTTGAAACAATGAAGATCTGGAAACCTTAAAGTTCAAATTTGACTATATTTACATTGATTATTTTTTAAAAATATATATATTGTTTTATTTGAAGTATCAGACAATGATAATAAGGTCACAGATCACTGTTTTCAAGACTATAACTACTGGCATTCTACAGTATTTATTCTTAATAGCATAACTTTAAATTTATAAGTATGTTTATAAAACAGTGTGGCAGAACTTGGAGATGCACAGAATTCCTTGAAACATAAAAAAATCTAATATTTTTAAATGTTCTGCATTGAACATTAATATAGTAAACTTCATTTAATTTAAATCCTTTATATTTAGCATTTTTTTTCAAAAACAGCACCTTATTAAAAAAAGGTTGAATTATTAAACTTTGATGTTCATCACCTTATATTGAGTATGTATATATTCATATGTCACCTGAAGGAAAAATAATCATAAAATATTACACAGCTCTGTACTTAACATCTGTTTTTAAGGAAAAACTATTTGACTTGATGTCCTATTTTTTGTTGTATAAAATTCACTAAATGTTAATTCATTATTAACTCAAAATACTGACGTCCTACCTAAATATACTTTAAACACCTACAGGCATATTTTATAGCTGAAGGTTTGGATACCTTTACAGAAATGAATTTGTTTCTGCGTTGTGTTTAATCTATTGATTCTGTCAACTTGTTTGTGACTATGTTGTCCATTCTCAAATACCTTCTAATTAATGTCTCATGTTGCCTTTTGATCAACAGTGCTGAAGCATATGTGGTAGAGATGAATTCAAATGATCACTGTGGTCTAGTGGATAATTACCATACATTTTATAATAATTAAATTAAAATGAACAAAAATGTATATAAGGCATATAAAATGCAACATGTGCTATTTTATATGAATATTGGTATATCACATGAGGACAATACTTATTAGGGCCCATTCTTCTGGATTTATTCTCTTTTTTTAACTGTCAGTCTTTGGAAAGCATCAAACTACTAATGTTATGTATCAGAAGATGAGCAGACCTAAGAATATATGACTGTAACAGTGAAGCAATGGGAGATGAATAATGACTAATTAAAACTCATGTCAAAAACGTACAGAGCAAATATGATCTTGATATTTCATTTTGGAACCTCTATCTTTTTGGGAAAAGCTTTGTGACTTATATAAATTGGGAAAGATAAACATTGCTGTACATGGAGGTTCTTTAGTAATCCTATGGCTTAACCACTGCAACTTGAGAGTCAGAAAAACTAACTCAGGAAATTCATCTCCCCAGGGTCTCATATAACTAGCATCAGACTTAAGAGAGGGCTATCCTTCCATTCTATGACCACTTTGTTGCACCGACCTCACTCATTAACAATGATTTTAGTTTCAGCTGAGCATTTTATCGAGACTTTTCTTTTGATAAATAATAAATTTTCAACAAAAGAATAAGCCAGCAAGAAAGTTGTGGAGCAAAAAAAAAAAAAAATGTACATTTTTACCAATGAATAAAAAAAATGATAAGTCATCCTATGCTTTAGCCTGGATTATTTTACAAAGATAAATATAATAGAAGATTGAAATATTCTCAGAAACTTTGACTCTTACAGAAACAGTCACCCAATATCTTTATATTGAATTCTGCAAATACAATGAGACAGAGAAAAATGGGACATCATTATACATTTTTACTCTTTCTCTATTTAAACTAGAAAAATCAATAAATAAGATCTGACAGGTTTCAGCATCACTTTAGTCAACACAGCTGTGAAATGCTTTGTAAGAAAGCAGCAGTGTTAATCATCACCTTCTTGCTAGCAGTCATAATGATACATTTTCCACGAAGACACAATGTGTAGTAATTCTTAATTTTTAAAACATTTTCATTTGATTTTACTTGTAATTCATTTATCTTAATAGACATGAGAAAAGGTTAAGCAATTTTATCCAAGGTTAAACAAAGTTAAGAAATGATTTATCCTTTTTATCATAAACCTCACACTTTATATATAGAAAAGTAAAATAACTAGACAGTATTTGTAAACAAAGCCCATCATCTGTTTATCTAATTGAAACTTCTAATCCAAACATTTTGACAATGAAACATCATGGAGAAAAACTATCAAGAACAACAATTACGTATTCAGCCTCCATTTGTAAAGTAGCATGTCTTGTGAATGGTTTTAGATTCTGACCTTGAGAAACATACTTGAATCTTGAGAAATCCTCCTCATTTATAAAATATGGATGACATATGTGCACAGTTCTTAAGGTAACATTGTATCCAATGAGATGTGATACCACCAGTCACTTATAAAAGTAGTATGATAAAATGGTTATCTGTCAAGCTACAAACTTTAATTTAAAGCATCATTTATAAGAAGAGGAAGAGTAAATGATCATATGACTTATCAATCTTTTAGCTGATTTGAAAGTAGACTAATGAGTGAAGACTGCCATTTTGTTGTGGAGGATGATTTTATATTCATAAGTAGAAAGATTTTAAAAAATCATTTAGTTATTGGGCAAATCATTCATGAAAATTGTGAGAACTCTACTCTTAGAGAATGGCAGCAACATAAAAATGGTACAAAATGAAGTATTTATACATTTTTTTAATATTTGCAGTTTTTTTGCATGTGAAAATTAATAAACTTCACAACTAATTTTTTTGCATTAAAATTTTACTTAGCTTCTCAAAAGTTAAATGTAGTTAAAAGGTAATACATTAGCTGTAATTAAATAAAACCAGAGGTGGTTTGTAGGTAGGCATTGGAAATGCAAATATTAAAATAATAACTTTATTAACGATATGTAAGTGTTCACATAGTAAATGTTGTCTCTTGGAATTGTGTTAGTGGAAATAAGTAAGAAAGAAAAAGATAAAAACTGAGAGTTCACCTATATGCGGAATATAGGAAAAAACAAACAAAAGAACAAGGAAAATTTAAAACTGTCAGCAGAACTGAAGCACAGAGCAAAAGAGGGGGAGGGGTAAAATCAGGAGAGGGATGGGTACAAGAGATTAAGATAATGGTTCACTGGTGATAAGGTGGTGGGAGAATCCCGGGGTAGACAAAGATGTAAAATGTGTGTGTGTGTGTGTGTGTGTGTGTGTGTGTGTGTGTATGTATGCAATTAAACTTTTAAAATTAAAAAAAAAAAATGACAAGAAGAAAGGCTCTGTTAGGACTAAATCTTCAACATTCTAACAGCTGTTTGTATAGCATGATCTGTGAACAATATGTTTTTACTGTTCAGCTTCCATGAAATACAAACGCAAGAGCTTTGAAAAAGTTTTCCTTGTGTATAATCTTTGCCAAGGATACCTAATTTTTTAGGTTTAAACTAAATTAGTCTGATTTTCTCCTTAGTATTCCCTAAAGTTCTTTGTTTTGTTCCTTCTTCAACTATGGGTTATGTTTACCTTTAATATTTATTTCTCAACTATAGACTAAAAACATGCTATGTACCCCCAGAAATATTTTTACACTTTTAGTGATTGAAAAACTATCTGTATTTGGGGGATTATCTTGGATATGACCTACAAATATTTACAAAATAAAGAACTAAATTGTCTAGAATAAGATATTCCCGGTAGTTATTAAAATGCATTTTAGTAATCTTAGAGGAAAAAGTGGGAAAAAAAAATCTGTGTCCAACACAAGATATGTAACTAACAAATACAGTATGTAAACAATAATTTATTTATTACTTCTCAGAAAATTAACTACACTTTGTGTATAAATAATAGGAAATGGAATGATTTTGTCATTAAGGTTTTTCATTTCAAAAAACTCAAAGGTTCATGCTCAAACTACTCAACAAAAACAATTTATACAGGCAAGTTCGTTTTTCATTACACAGGGAAGAAAATATTTCAGTATATAAATTAGACCAAAAAACAGTACACTCTTTGTCACAGTATGATTGTTGGATATAAAACCAAAGCAGAATCTTCTATATATTCAAATGTTTATGAACATATTTAATGTTTAAGAAGTGATGAGTAACGTTAAAGATAAATTAATAAATCATAGCAGCCAAAATAGCTTATAAAAATAAAATCACTTTATAATTCATGTTTCAAGAATGAATACATTATCATAAATATTACCAGAGAAAATAAAACTGAATGTTAAAACCACAGTTTCAACTGTAAAACTAAAAGGGAAAAACAGGCACTTTGAAATAAATTTGTAAAACCTGAATCCACACAAAAATTATCTTGGTATACAACTATTTCTTGAGTTGCTTATCAAATGAACTTTCAGCAGCAATATTTTTTTCTGTCAGGAAAAGATTTGGTCAAAAGAAAATCTATTAGTAAATGCATATGTTGATTACTTATTAGGAAGCACTCAGTAAACAAAACCTTTTATTTTTCCAAATGATCAGTACACTTCAGAAAAACAATCAGTCAAATTAATGTGTATGCAGTTTAAACAGTTGAATAAATGTAAAGCAATATATTTTACACATTACCATTTGCATAAAAAATTAAAATCATTAAATATTATAAAAACTTCAATGCACCATCTTGTGGTTATCTGAAAGGAATGCAATTTAAGGTTTCGAAGTCTCTAAGATCCATATATATCCTATGTATCTTCCATTTTCAGTTTTAAACTGATCCCATTTTAAAATGATACATTCTTATACTATCTTTAATTATCAAGAACTTAGAAATATAAGTAGCTATAGTCATCAATATCTATTTGTTTCATTAGTATTTTTCAAAATATGCTATATTTTATTTTCATTTTTATATGAAAGTACCAATTTTATGATTACCATCATTAGAAGACTAGAAATGAAATATATTAAATATATTTTAAAATTTACCCATAAAGCTCATATTTAACTTGATCCTTTGCATATCTTATCTGCAAGTTATCTAGATAAATATAGACAGTACCACTTGTTCTTAAAAAAAATCCTGAAATACCATAGAATAAATAAAGAGGCAAAAGGGAAAAAGAGGTAGCAAGGCAGTCTGTCCTGGAACTATGTATCACGTATCATTGCTTACTTTCAATGTGCAGATATTATTCATTGCATATTTATTTCTCAATTAAATATTACTGAGAAAATAAAAAAATTCACATTTACCTTATTTTTTAAACTGAAGAAAGTTTGGTGGAAGACACAATCATAAGTGTAAGTAAACTGTGAATATCTGTATGTTCATATTTTGACAAAAATCTAGGGAATTTTTAATGACACATTTTAACAATTAAATTAAGGTGTTAAACAGCTGTCTATTCCAATGTAATAAAATCCTTTTTCTCGAGAAAGTTGACAAAGAATCCAGTCTCCAAATTTGATTTATCACAATATATAAATTGAATCTTTTCTAATGAACTCATGTAATTATTGAATGTATAAATAACGTTATTTTATATTATATAGAAACTTAGATATTTTCTAATTGTATCATGCTTTTTCTAAATGGATTGTAGGAGTCAACTTCGCTATTAATGTCAATGGATGGAAGAAGGCAGGGAAGAGGGAGGGATGAAGAAAGAAGAGGAGGTAGATCATAGATTATAGCATGATCTAGCTACTTAAAAGAGGCATTACTTGAGAATTTAAACTCAGACACTAGGAACTTGTCCTGAAGGATGAACAGGACTAGTTGGAAGAAAGACATATATGAGGAAACCAATCTATATGAATAAAAAAGAATGCTGAGGGAAGATGAGATGTGTGAATAGACTGCACATGAAATGTATCTAATCCAGACTAATGCTGGGTATGGTTTGATATGCTGGTCTCAATTTTTGTAAACGGAGAAGTGGTGCTTTGGAAATGATGATAGAATCTGAAATTAGTTGAGTGAAAAAGTGAAATATACACTATTAATTTTTTCTTTCCACCCTGTAGAAATACTGTATTATGTATCCAACCCATTGTATTATCTATTAACTCGAGAAAGTCTTCTGGGCGTTTTGATGACTACTATGCAATACCAAATCTGGAATTATTAGTGGGTGTTTATCAGATAGAAATGTGAACAAGGTTTGATGAAGTCAAATGATAGAGGATTCATAAAAGATGGATGATAGTGGAAATTGTAAGTAATTTAGATTAGCTAGAGTTAAGGTGCAAACCGGGGAGAAACTCCAAAAGAGAGAAACTCCAATGCTGAATGGTCCTGAATTGTCTTATCTGCTAAACTGGATTCTTAAGATCTTGTTCTGGAAATTATTAGTAATATGTAAATATACCAGGGAATGTGACTCAGATCCATGTAATATCAACATAGTTGTTCTTTCCAAGAAAATGTTTCATGTGTTATCAATCAATAAAAGCATCATAATTCCCTTTTTCTGGATTGTAGGGGGTTATAAAGAGTGACAGAAAACCAAGAGAGTTGTTTATGACATGTGAAAAATAAAAGTATTTCTTTGCAATAACAATGAAGCAAATCATTTTATAGAATTAAATCCCCATATCTGTTGTTTTTGTTTTAAACAGAAAATTTGAAAAACTGTGCATAGAGATGAAGCCTAGGTAAATCATATGAACAGGACACAGAGAGAAAAGGACAATAGAATACCACATATCATTAAGAGACAAATTCATTTGTTTTATTTTAAAACTGAGCTTAACTGAAGGAAAATAATTACATACGGATTTGAGGTTTCAATCAGAAAACCCAAATTCCTTCTATAATTTTTGAATCCACTGCAAGCAACAACTAACCAAATACATTTTAGACAAATTATACTTAAAAATGGAAACTAATGAGCTGGTTTGCATCTTTGGTTAGTTCTTTGGATTTAACTGCAAAACTCATTTTGGTATTATAAAGACAAACATAACATTTAAAAAAATCTACCTCAGGTCAGTTACAACAGTGGAATAAATATCCATTGGAATAAATATTAAGCTAGGTCAGCAAATAGAGTCATATCAAATGTGGGGGAAAATCATACAACTGCCTGAATTTTTCAAACCATTGTATCGGTTCTTTCACTTAAAGACAAAATAGGGCTAACAAAATAGTAATTTACAAAAACATAATCTCTGCTGTCAAGTGAAAGTGTAGAAGTGTTACATTTAAAATTTTGATTGCAGAGAGTAATTTACATAAATGGTTAAAAATAAATAAAATAGCTTTGTCTTTTAAAAATAGTTTTAAATTGTAAATGTCAAACAATATTAGCAGCATACATTTGCCTTATATTCATATTTGGTTCTTTTTGAAATATCAACTTGCCTGTTTTCATATTTACCAATAGAAGTTCACAATTTTTTCAAATATTGAAAAGAATATAACCTAACTCTGATGTAAGGTTAAAAAGTTTAGCCCTAAAGAAATATTTTAATTAAAATCAAGGGGATCAAAGACTAAATAAGTGCCAGAAATACTAAAAACATGAAGCTGTATTTTAACTCCAGATTTATAAATTTTCATACAAAAGTGCTATGGACCATCTGAGAAACTTTTCAATAAATATTTTCTCATATTTAAAGAACTGAGGAAATTATAGTAGAAAGATATTATCTGAACGAGGTTTATGAGCTCTTTAAAAATAGAATATAAAGATATTTGTACAAAAGATTAAATGTATTAAAATAAAAGAAAAACTGCAGTAGCCTCAATCTCTTTGAGATCTCTACATATTATTCTAAACTCGGAAATGGGAATAAAGAACTCATTACAAATAACATTGAAAGGCAAATAATAACCCCACAGTATTTTATACACTCAATATAGAAAATTATTTATAATTTCCAAAAGTATTGCGATTTATTTACCATTAAAATTTTATTAGACTAAAAATCTTTTAAAATGTTATTTATTCTGTAGCTTGTAATTGTTCATCAGTCATAATACTTTTTACTGGAGACGGGTATTTTTTTCTTTGCTATAAAGTCTATCATTTTTGCTTTCTTCATTCATCATATTCCTCTGTTAAAGTATTTTGAACTTCAAACTTCAAATTTCCTTTTCAATGTTTCAATAAGGGAAGAGAGAGTCATTTTTTCTGAAGCTATCTACAATTAGATATAGCCAGCTAAATTAAAAGTATGAAAGAAATCAAGAGTTATGTTTGTGAACCTTTATATAATGAATGACCTAAGACAGCTAACAGTCCTAGTTCTACAGCATTACCTTTGGTTGGTAAGATCAAATATAGTTCGTTTGATCATAACAACTATTGTTTTAAATTGTAAAAAAGTGACATTTACCTTTTCCAATTGAGCATTTTTTTTGGATTTGTATAAAAACTCTCCCACTGCCACAAAAACTGAGAGCACCAAGCCGGCTGCCAACACAATGAAGATGCCACCAATATTTTGAACCCCTAGGGCACTGGCCTCCTTGCTTTCCTCCTCTGGGCAACCATTTCCCCGCCACCACTTCTCCTTCATCATGTGTAGCTTGCCTTCTTCTTGCAGCTGCAGAATGGCTATGGTGATTTTGTCTCTATATGGAGAACCTAGAGAAACAGACAGTATGTTAACCATTTCAAAGAACTCAGCATTTCAAAGTGAAAGGTCAGTTTGATGAGAAGGAAATGACATTTTTTTTTCAAATTGTCCATTGTGCCAATAGTTATTTTCAGTAGGAAAAAAAAAAAAAAAAAAAAAAAAACTAGAAAAGGACACAGGACAGAAGTTTAACAAAAATGAAGTGGGTGACCTTTCTAGATTTTGAAATTTACAAATAACTATTTAAAGAAGAAAAATGTCTCCTTAAAAGCCAGACTCCATAGAGGGCATTGGAAAAGAGGTGAAACAGTGAGTAGACATCTACAAAAGGAAATGAATGGAGTAGAAGAATATTAGTCAGTGTGGAGGAATTATTCTGCACTGGAAACAGAGCATTGATAGGATAGTAACTATTATTTCCAGGAAAATTGTAGAAAAAATAGCGATTCCCAATATTAGTATACAACAATTCAAGTAATTAGGATTGAGTTATATTCAAAGGAAGTTACTGCATTTCCAATGACAGCTAATCACCTGTTTTTGTTATTTGTTGTGAATAACAGAAGAAACAGACGTGTGCAGACTTGGATCATTCAAAAATCATTACTTAAATGCGTTTAAGATTATGTTAGGTGTTTGTCGTCTTATGGCTTGGGAGATAGCTCATTGTGCAGTGGAGGCAACAATTTAAGTGAAATTTATGCTGGTAGGGTATACACACATCTCCACTAGTGTTCACATATGTTAATGTTTATAATTGTCTCAAAACATATAGAATACTATTGAATTTCATGTATCTTTCCCTATCTGTTCCAAATGATTGATCTTATTGGTTTATCCTACCCAGAAAGAGCCTGTTTAATTTTCTTTCCTAAATTACCATATTGTACAGTTCACTTTTCTTCACACATTTATCTACAAGTTTTTCAGTTTGTATTCAATATTATCTAAGCAAGGTGTATCTCTATACCTAAAACTACTTTTTGCTAAAAGCAATCAAAACCTTGCAAGAAATATGTCCTTTTTAAGTTATCTTAATTATAATAAAAGAGCAACTTAGTATTGCTCTTTCAACAAGAATAAGCAAGCTAAAAGCAAAAAGACAAGGAAATCACAGAGTTCAGTAACCTGTTGAAAAGTTGGGATTGTGAAGAGGTACCAAATGCAGGAGGAAAACTGGATGTTTAAGATAATTCTAAATATGCACACACAATGCAGCATATATATATATATATATATATATATATATATATCTTCAATGTTTCCTTTTCTTTTTTAAAATATTATGATTTGTTATTGTGTTACCACCATATGTGATTCAGAGAAATAAGCATACCTCTTCAGATTTCTGTGACCATACCATACCCATCACCAAGATCTTGTAGTTTCTTAAAAAGGGTCTGACCCATACATATAATTAGAATTTAACATTCTATTTTTCTGTGTGACCATTCCTAGGCATGGAGCAGTTTTTGCTTTTCAATGTTGTTTTCCAAATACTGCTTTGATAAAAACAGTTTAAATTCTGGTCTTCAGGGACATCAGATATTAAGGGATTAGTCTAGCTCTTACAAATAAAACATGTACTCATGAGACATAGCCTAGCTTATCTGGTATTACTAGTTGCCTTTCAATAAGTGACTTTTTTTTCTATGTAAAGACAAACTTTAGAATATAGGATGCTTCTCTCTAGCTTTCTAGCTCTCTGTTTCTCTTTCATCCATCCATCTAATTGTCAATCCTAATTCTCAATCATTTTTGACACTATAAACTCAACAACTGTTACATCTTAAGAGGAATATGCTAAATTGCCCGGTCATTCCTAACATGATGTAAGAGAGATAAGCTGGTGCTTTTGGTCTCTGATATGTATTACACACCATAAATTAAGGCAATGCTGTTTGGTCATCTAGTTTTCATTAATTCATGCATGCAAATTGGCACTAGTTTCAAGGTCACTCTAATTTTGAATTGCCATTAGGCTAAACCATTGCATACCCTGCAAAATTAAAATCTAGTTGAGGGATAAAAGCCACCAGTTTGAGCAGAATTGTAATTTACCAAATACATCTTTCAATTAGAAACAGTGTCTGAAACAAATATTTTGTAGAGCGGACTTGTAGAATAGTCACACTTAGCAAAATGAAAATGTGGCTTAATTCCTGGAAATACAATTAATTATAAGCAAATTGGGAGAGTAATAATTACTTAAAAAATAGGCTCTTAAATATCGAATATTTTGATCCATCAAAGCAAAATTGGTGTGCTAGCTCCTTTCTCATCAGGCATTTTGAAATAATATTCTCTAGTTGCCAAATATCATACCCACTGAACTGTATTAGATAGTGCATTCTAATACCATCAAATAAAATATTCCTCCACTACATCTTGTGAACAAAACAAGGTACAAAGAAAAGCAACCCCCATTCCAATAAATGATTATCACATCTTGACTTCTTTCTGACTGCACTTCTTATTTCCAGTGCTGATTGTAAATATAAAAATTTCCCACTGAAAGCAAAACTCCCCATGCTTGTTTTTCAGCGCAAACAAAACAAAATTTAAGTGTGTATTTGATTTGAATCAAAACTACAAAGTTAATCTGCTTCATGTTGATATTGTTACTGGAGTGAAATAATAAGGACATATAATCAGTGACAGTAATGTATTGCCATATGTTAATCACCATCTGTCATTGGTTGTATATTATTTTTTTAAGGTTTTTTTTTTTTTTTTTTTTTTTTTTTTTTTTTTTTTTTTTTTTTTTTTTTTTTTTTTTTTTTTTTTTTTTTTTTTTGACACTAAGTCTCGCTACTTTTGCCAGTGGAACCGCAGACTCTCGTTGTCCGGAGTAACACAGTCTCAAGCAATCCCCCCCAGCCTCAGCTTCCCACGTAGCTGGGATTACAGGCGTGCACCACCATGCTCAGCTATTGTTTTGGAACTAGGTCCCGCTACGGGCCCCAGGTGGGACTTGAACCGCGATTCCTAGCCCCGGCCTCTTCATAGGCTGAAGCTTACAGGCACGAGCCACCATACCTGGCCTATTTTTTTTTTTTTAAAGAGACAATAATTCAATAATGAGTTATGCTTCTTTAGCAAATCTATGGAATTGACTGGGAAGCATTTGTAGATAAATACTAGTTGAAGTCAAATGTGGACTGAAGTGTTATATAGTCAAGATTTTTCAAGGAATACACAGACCAAAATTTTTTTCAGCCTTTCCATGATATTAATAGTCATGGGCTTAGTTCTAATGGAGAGAGCAGCCACTAGGTAAACAGAGCTTAAGACTTGCCCCCGGTCAGAGGCCAGCCTCTAGCAAATGCTGGAAATGAAAGAAACAGACCTGTCTTCTTTGGGAGAAACTGATCTTCTAAGGAAGACAAGCATTTATGCAAGAATACTATAGAATACTCAGTTTGCAATTTGAAAACATTTATATTGTAGCATGCACTATTATATTTAAGAGGCAATCTTCGAATGTCATTAGGGCAAACAAATGGCCAGAAATGAATAAAGAAACAAGCTAGACAAAATATAAAAAAAAATATATATATATATCTGGCAAATGGCAACATCTAGTGTCAAAGGACAACATTCAGTTTTCAGGACATTCAACATTCAGGACAAAAAGCTCAGTTTTATTACAAATGCTAGAGTTTCAACACAGGATTACCAGTTGTTTGTTTGTTTATTTATTTATGTATTTACTTATTTATTGCCAAATCACAGAAAGTATTTATCTAAAATTCTCTAATTGAAATGTTGTTAAAAATATATTTTTATAGAAAATATTCAGGACAAGCCTTTTAAATGATACTCTGTCATTTAATTATAAAATTATAACTATAAATTATACTTAGTCCTTTACTACTCATTATTCAATCTTTGGTGATTTTTTTTTGTTTGTTTTTGCTTGCATTGAAAAAATGTTGCTTATTTAAACATATATTCTGTTTTAATAATAAGGACTTTTTTTTCCATATGGTACTTTTATAATTTGCCAAAGTTTCCTTTTACCACATTAAAAAATCTAACTATAAAGCTAGAAAGAAGAAAAAAGGGGCAAGGAAAAAGGTAGGGAGTGAGGGAAGAAAGGAGGAAAGGAAAATAGAAAAAAAAGGTAAGGAGAAGGGGAGGGAACATTTTTTACATCATGAAGTCTCCTGATATGTCATATGCATAAGACACAGAGCACAGATAAAGAACTATGGAGTACAAATTGAGAACTTAAGAGACACTGAGACAATTCAAGTAGAATAACATGAAAGCATATGCATGGTCATAAATAAATATACTACCTATGCATTTATTCAGAATTTCCTCAATAATAGAATAGTGATCTAAAGTTCACTAAATTTTGTTTTCATACATCAAAATTTTAATGAGAAATTTTTACATAAAACTATAATTTTATTAGTAACTTTCCCAACAGAGAGATTGAACAAATTGTAAAATATTGACTGTGATTATTACAATTAATATCCAATTTACCAAATATTTCAAAGCTAACTTGTAGGATTTATTAAGTGGAGATTCTTCTTTCTTCCTTCCCTTTCTCGTTGAGCTCTCCTGTCCTTCCTCTCTTCCTCAATTCCTTTATTCCCTCACTAGCCTCCTTTTTTTTTTTTTTTTTTTTTTTTTTTTTTTTTTTTTTTTTTTTTCCTTTCTCATACATTCTCTTTTTCTCCTTCCTACCCTCTTTGTTGCCTTGGTTCTAAGACTAATTACACTATTTACCTGTTTGATTTTCCTTTCATATTCTTTGCAAACTTCAAACATTAAGCATGTTAAAACATTTCATTTCAATATACCTATGCAATAAAGAAACTTAAAAATAATAAATGCACTACAACTATATTTAAATTCCTGGGAGGTTTACTGATTTACAAATAGCTTTTCTTTAAAGCATGCACAGCAGATCATTTAATACTGCTTTTGTGAAATATGTTGAAATCACATTATCTATATACTGACAATATCCCACCCACCTTGCCAAAAGTTTCTTTAACTATAAATCAGGCTTCTGTATGCTTTAATCAATTGCAAAGGACATAAACAGCATCTCTCTTGATTTATGAAGAAAATGTCTTTCTAAAACTCATTACATCAATATGTTCCTTTTCAAATCTATTGATATCTTTCATGAAGGACACACTCAAAAATTCACATCATGCTGCTCACCCTACTACAAGCCTCCCTATCTGCCTTTCAAGTCTCCTTGCAGGATACTTTTGGAATATAAGCATTATTTCAATATATTTGCATACTAAACTAATGACAACAATGGTGGGGCATTTTTGAGATGAGAACAACTCATCTTTGTTCTTCTTAATAACATTCAAATCCTTTAAGTATTTCATCAAAATAATAAAGTTATCTGCTGGGTATTATACTGCTTTACAAAATGGTAAATGCTCTCCATTTCTAGAGGACTTCAGCATCCTTTGTTTTATTTATTTTGTTTTACTCAGACCATCATGATGATATTGTATGCTATGTATGACACAGAATTAGTTCAAAAATGGTGGGTAGTCTCTTTGACTCCGGAAACATTTCTATGATGTAGATTATTAACAATTTTAGGTTACTTCTAGATTGTCATTATTCCAAGATATTCAGCACTTTCTGAACTATAGTAACTAAAGTTTCTAGGGCACGTCACTATCTCATTTCCTCTGAACACAAACTATACTAATCTTGTCTCAAAGAATTTTGGTAGTGTCAGAATCATTTCTATTCTATCAAAGAGTTTAGGCTCATATAAACTTCCTCAGACATATCTCTAAACACCAGAAGCCCTGTACACACTGACTTAAGGCTGGGTTATATGTCATACATAGGTAATAAGCCATATATTATTCACCTTATTTCACACAGTCAGCATCCAATAAATGTTTTTAAATGATGTTTTTGAGTCAACGAAATCAAATATGATATTGTCAACATATGTCAACCTGATATGAGAATTTTCTTAAACACTTATTAAATTAAAAGTAGAGTCTATAAACTAGATTTATTTCACAATTGAACAACTTAGAGTAGAATAAATTATTTAAATTCTTATAGCAAACTTGCACTCATTTCAGCAATCAGTGGCTTCCTTGATGAGGGTCTTAATTATTAAAAGATCTGTTAGTATAGTTGTAGGGTTATTTGCCAAGCCAAAAATTAAGTCCTTAAGTAGCAGTTGTGCTGACAATGTTAAAGTTATTAAATGCTTCCCTGTTTTTAATACTAACATGGATACGAGATGCCCTAAGTGCACAATAACTTGTGGGTACTTTTAGAAGTTTATCTTTTTTTTTTCCCTTACCCTTTTTTCCATGATAAAATCATCCAATAAAGCTAAAACCAGGCTACATTCTCTTAGAGCCTTTTATGCAACATAAGATGGGCTTTAGTTTCTATTAGGACACATTATGTCAAAAATTTATGTGTAAGAAGTGCAGAAACACTTTTGCTTTCAAATTTCAGAATAAAATTTGTATCTTTATATCTTCAAGTTTTATGTCTTATCTGTCAATAGCACTGCTAAACAATAGCTTCATTGCTCCTTTCTATGTAAAGTCGCCTCAGTTTATAACTAAAAATTAATTTCTGGGATTATTTGTTCAGGCTCATTTATTCTGTTAGCTAGTTCCATGATACCTAGTAATGTTTAAATATTAAAAAAATATACTACTGGTGCACAACTGAAACATACGATATTATAATGCAATGCTACTTCATTTTTTAAAAAGGTGGTGGCACAAGTACAATAGATCTAATTAGTTGTGAAAAATATAAATAAATATAAGATCATCATTTTATTCCTTAAGATTTTGCAGTGGGACTTAGAGTAGTGCAAAAAATAATAATAAAATAGATATGTCATGCATCCTCTTTCTTCAAACTGCCACAGATTTGATGTGAGTCCCTTCTTAATTCTAGGCTGACAGCAGTATGCACAGTTGTAGTCTGTGTTAGTGGATTATCTACTTTTCACATTTCTTCTAATTTTCTGGTTTAACTTCCTCTCATCCATGCATTTATGGACATTTTTATATTGACTGTCATGAAGATATGCAAGGTGTCATAGTACATTATAGAAACTCTAGAATGGTGTTTAGTCATCATATTCCATTGGTTTTTTTATCTGTTTTTAACCACTATATGTAATGTAAGTGGTCTATGGGTAAGAACAATGTCTAAATCATATCTTATTACTATTACTGCACACACATTACTCAGCCCAGGAGTCTGATTTTAGACATAGTGTATGAAAACCTAAGATGAGCCTTACCCTTTTAGCATTTCATTGCAACAAAAACCTACATACTATAAATACCTTTTCCATATTTATGATAAAGACTGCAATATTATCCAACCATGTAACAAACAATTTTCATGTCAGTCTGTTGAACTGGGAAGCAAAAGGCTTTCCTTTACATTGAAAATTAGAGAAAGGACAATATTTTTTCTTTTGCCTATCTTTCTTCTAATTCCTTTCTATATGTATTTCTGTTTTAAAAAGGAATATTAGGAAAGGAAAATGGTAGTGGTAGTACTCACAATCTCCCTTTTTTCATTTCTTCCAGCTACAGAGACTAGAACTAAGAATAAGATATTAAGTTCATGGTGAATGGAGTCAAATATAAATGTCACTATTAATGCAGAAATGAGAGTAGAGATGCTTATATGAGGCCCACAATAGATATCAATAAAAATCCAAATTATAGAGTGTACCTTTTAGCCAGTTTCCTTTTATTCATATTCAGAATATTCTCCAATCTATTCTCAATGTGGAAATAATAAGAAAGGCAAATATTGTCAACGCATAATGAAAAAGTAAACTATCTTCACTGGTTGTGACACATTTCATATATATTAGTTAAGAATGGCTGATGAAGTAGACTGGTAGCCATATTCCTTCCCTGGGTATTAAATCATGAAACTCTGACACTAAATATAAAAATGGAAATAGACTTATTAACACACTGCCTTCAGTACAATTGCTGCATTTATATAGTAATCATCTGAATAGTAGCGAGAACAGCCATATCAGGATTATTCTCCCTACTAAGATGTTTTCATTCTAAATCCAATATAAAACTTTAATAATAAATGAATTATAAAAGTTGGGGCATTTTAAATAAAACCATGTCACTGGTTAATTATCAAGAACTTGAAAGCTGTGAGTATAGCATTTTCAAGACAGTCAAGGACACACCCTTTAAGAAAAAATTCAGTTCCCTTTTTCAGTTTGGCTTGACTGCTTTGATCATTACTGAGTTCTACTAATATGAGTTATGACATTACACAGTAAATATATGGACAACATTTTTACAAAATGTGTTAATTATATTGTGTTAAATTTGTTTTCCACATTTGACTTGTTGGGGGAAAATGTTACATATCTAAATTTTATGTTCAATATTTTACATCACTAAGCAGAATGAGGAATAATGAAATTTATTACAGCTAACCAAATGGAAAGTAAGCTTTTAGAGATGGATCTTCTCTTAATATAGCTGGGATACTGTTCACAAAACACTCAAGTGTTTGAAGACAGAAAAATTTAATCTACTTATTTATATACTTTCCTACAGTAGAACTATCTCATATTTATAGAGGAAATATCAATCCCTTTTATCCCAAAATTATAATTACTTAATTAAATACCCTGCCCAAGGAAAGGTCCAGAGATGAATATTTCTAAATGGTTAGAAATGTATCATTTTGATAATCAACCTCATGTATAATATACTCAGTATTTCCAACTATATAAAAATAAAGAACAAGAATGTATTCTTTCATTATTTTAAACATTTCTTCAAGATGTTTTTTTGGATTCTTTGTGGCACCAATGATCTGATCCAAATAGATTTAGTTCTTATCACAATCCAATTATGTGGATGTAATTCTAGACATATACAGAAGAGGACCCTGACTCAGTAACTTCATATAAGACATCTAGGATACTCAGGCAGAACTAGGATTTACACATAAGTCTTCTGACTTTAAGATCACATATTATATATAGCACCGAAAGAACACAACTCTCACATGAGGGTCAGTAAGTGCAAATCACTCATCTTTGGGATTTAGTACTTATACATTTCTCCCCTATGCTTTGACTCATTGTTTCCTAATAAGAGAGATTCACTGATCTTAGTCCTGATGAGCAAAAGCTGAGGGTCTGACAGTCAATCTGGCTATCTGTGACAGAATCTGAACCCATGCCCATGAACTCATCAACGTAACAACAAATGCAGGGACTGAGACAATGTTTGCATCTAAAAATCTAACCAGAACTAACCAATTGTCAAGAGAATTACCCACTTATGCCTGGCTCAGGTGCATTTGATCAGCTTTACAATATTAATGAAGGCTGCTCACATCAAATTCTCTCTGAGAACTTCCTAGATTTGAGGATGCAGAGTTCGCTGATGATGTCTGTGGAGTAGACATAGTGCACGGAGACTCATCTGTTTTTATGACATGAAACCTAGACTTTAACAAATATGTCAGAAATGTACAGCTTCTACAAGTGTAATTTGACTTTTCTTTTGTTTAATTCAGGACCTGAAAATTATCAGATCTTGATTTATCCTTGCAAAATCACTTCAGCAACATTAAAATTATACTGCTTATGCAATGAAAAAATAGAATGTGTTTTAATGGAAGGTTTGACCTGCAGAAAGATGAATAATTTGCATCAATTTTTGTGCATTATGTTCAACTAATGAAGACAAATGTATTCGTTCATTTCAGTAAAACTGAAGAACTGAAGGCCAGCAATTTTATGCATCTATAATGATGAATATTACAGTATTTATTATATGATGAATTGGGAATTCAAAAATGGATGGTGAACAAAACAGAGAAAACATGCTTCTCATACTGATCTATTTTTATAAACATGGGTAGCTAACTTAAGTAAACATGACTCCTCTAGTAAAAATCCTATATCTCTTACTTCATCAAATAACAAGAAATGAAGCAAGAAGGTTGCATTTATTTGACAATAGAAAATAGAAGGAAAAAATCATGTTTATGATAAAACCTATTATAGCATCCTTTACTTTAGGTTGATAACCTGTAAAGGCATTATACTGAGAGAAAATGTACTTGAGAATTATCAACAAGATGACAGCTTTGTATTCATTAGTATAAAATCTTATAAAATATTAGTTTATAAAAATACCATCAAACTCCAGTTATGAAATAAGAATGCATTTAATGTTTATAAATTAGTAAATATGATAGAAATAAAATAAGTAACAATTTTATGTATGATAAATTTAACCTTGCTATTGAAAGACATCACAATATATTCACTTCATCTTTATATTTTCCCTGTCCATTCTCCATCTATGGAATCTCTTTCCCAGTTCTATGATTATGCCATGACTAATTTAATTTGAATTTTGTCCACAGAAATAATTATTCACTGACTTTGAAGTTTAATATTGATTAACTCCAAAAAGCAAAATGGAAACAAATGAGTGATAGAAAACTTCAGCATCTAAAAGACAATAATCTCAGATATGAGGAGCACAGTTCTCTCCATCCTTTTTTCTGCTGATCTATATTTTAAGTACATTATTAAGTTTGTGAAAAACTAACAATTAGTATGTTAACAAACTAACCAACAAACAAATAAAGCATGCCACTAAAGTGTTGCTAAAAGCAGATGTATAGTTTTAATGAAAATTTTCAGCCACATTACATATTTCTACCAAATTCAACACACTGCACGAATAACACCAACTGACCCTAATGGATTTTTCTAAACAGCTGTTTTCCTACCAACTCACAGACTGCTGAGTTGCCTGGCTCTCATAGTGCTACATGCACTCAACATTTGAAAGACAGAGGCCAAGAAGGCTTTTAGCACAGACAGTCTACAGAGAGGCAATGCAGCTGAAAATGCCATTAAATAGAAATGTTTATAAATAGATTATCACCTATGGTGAATTAAGAAACAGACCTGCTCACACATTTTAAATATTCCTTAATGAAAACTGCTGTGATTTACTCTTTATTTTTCTATCTTTTGCTTTTACCCCATCCAGAGTTGCTTTTAAAAAATTCTTTGACATAAAATTGGAAGTTCAGTTAACTTATGAGGAGTTAGAAGACCTAGAACTTCAAAAATCTTCCATTGAGTAAATACCACTTTAAAATAAAATTATGGCAGTCAAGAAAACGATGAAAAGGATTTAAGGTCACCTTAAGCTTTATTCAACCAGCTTAAGCTTATTTAGCATTTACCTTCACATCATTGCTGATTGCTCCACCAACTATTTTTGTGTAAACAGAGCTTCCCTAATTAAATAGTGTATCTCTGAGTCATTCAGCAATTTCACTTCACCCATTGAGCAGTAATCATCACACTCAGAGTGAGGAATGGTGAGGGTGAAGGACCAATACAATCATACAGGAGGAAGCCTAGCAGGCTAAGACATTGCTTTGTGTGGGGGGATAAAAAAAGAAAATCTGTACTGTTTTTAAATTTTTTCTGATTACCTACTCTAAAAATAGCATGGCATTTTCTGTCTTCACCCCTTGCACTTAGCTACATGTCTCCATGACAAAATCTGAAAATCTGAGCAACAATGAAAGCAAGGAAAAGGAGCTCCTCTCTTTGATCACACTTACAATTTAATAAAGCTGAATTTTTTATTACATTTTATGTCTCCTGCAGATATAAACCCACTATTCTAGGGAATTTTTGGAACTGATATAAATGTCCAGTTCTTGAGCCTATATAGTTTTACTCTGCATATCTTTATCTTATTCGCTCTCACTGGGGAAAAAAGGAAGACACATTTTTTCATGACTAAACACATCCTTTTTAAGGTATGGGCTTATGATTCAACAGAAATTTAAAACTAGGCAGATATAATGTATTACTAACAATTTTCAGCATGTTTGAACAATGAGGATACAGAAGACAGTTGCTAATAACTAGGTAAGTAATGCTTATGATGACCTTGATTGAAAGATTATGGGAAGTAAGAAACTCATTCAAGTACTCAAGATGCATGTCATTGTGTTTATTAATGACCAAATAAATATGAATAATTTATAAACTCATATTTTAAGTTGGAGTATGACATAGTAAATCATAAATGACTGCCTGAAATTTTTTTTTTCTGAGAAGTGAGGGAGTGAAGTTCGATACTTGCTTATACGTTATATTTTTTGATGAGTTATATGACTCATTCATAGTGTATTATCTCTAAGTCATTCCAATAATTTATGCTATGAATGAAAAAAAATAATCCACCTAAGTGACAAACTTAATGCTATTAAGTCATTCATTCTTGTTATCAGAACAAGAGAAAAGTAAGGATGTTGTAATAACTGCAGCTGACTGATCTTAATTTTCATTTCTTTAAACTTGATAACTGTGTTCAAATTTAGACTTAGACTTTCAAACTTAGACTTTTCAAACTTAGACTAAAACAAAATTTATATGAAATACATGTAAAATTTTGGTAAAAATGAAACAAATTAATATATTTTATTTGACATCTATGGAAAGAAATGACCCCCCTTAGAAGTAAAACTAACTTGATTTCTCTAAGTTTCGAATGTAAGTTACCTTACCATTACTAATGAATGTTGTTCATTAATTATACTTTCTTCAGTAGCTCCAGTTGCTTTAAACAGTCAAGAGTTAAACAGAAAAAAGAAAATAAATCCATATCCTAAGGCTATAATTTAATTTTTTATCGCTCATTTTATCTACAAGATAAACTTAAAATTAATGGAAATGGAAATTCCAAGTGTTATACTCAGAATATTCTCCCTCAACTTAAAAAGTTATACTAAAAATACAACTAATAAGTCTATTAACATTTTGAATTCTTTTAATTTTTCTTAATTACTTAATGTTTTAATAAACAGTGTCAAGAGCAGAAAAGGGTCAGAAATTGTTCCCTGCTATGGTTCTTGTGAATTATAAAAGAAAACTTACTATCATCATTGCTTTTTTTCAAAATATTTTTCACATTTAAAATACCCCAGGGGTCTTTTGAGATATGTATAACAATTGATTTTGATTTATTTTTAGCAAAAATTCTTCAAAATAAGATAGTATGATGGAAATATTCCTAACATGTCAATAAATTGTATTTACAAATAAAAAATGTGTGAGCAAACAAAAATTCAATTAAGATTTTATCTTAAATAATCAACTATATTAGAAAATTTGAAATTACAGGTGTTATTGTGTATCTAATAATACCAAATGATTGTTCTATACTAGAAAGTCATTTACACTCCCCTCACATCTTCTTTTTCACCACCCTGGATTGCTTACTTGTTAATGACATTATTGTATCATGAAGAAAATATATGATGCCAGGTTATCATAAGCTCCGAACATTATTTACTGTTTCTGCTTATAAATACCGCTGCAACACTATATATCCAAGAAACCATTTGTTCAACAAATAATCAGAAAATCCACAGTTTGCAGGCACTGTGATGAAGTCTTTATAATAAGAATATAGGCAAAAATATCTGCCCTCAACCAGATAGTAAAAATCAGCAGAGGATGGAAAGGATGTCAAAATCATATGCTCTCTAGAAACAATAGTGAATACATTTTATTTACTCCATTTCTTTCCACATAAAACTATAAAACAATCAGAGTCTAGCAGTTCACTCCTTCCACTCCTTGTAAGTGGGAGATTGGGTTTGTCTGCTTTTTAAAATTCATTCTAGATGCCAGGTAATCCTATTTCTCCAAGTAGTTTCTAACCTGGCTCAGACCAAATTTTGTGACTCTGCCAAGACTATTGTATTAAATATTATTTATAAGAGTATCATTAAGAAAGATGCTACATTTCCTAACCATAACCATATAAATTTTGTTACTCTTAGGTATGGAAATCTAGAAGTTATAAATACTGGTAACTTTTCCAAAAGCACAATAAGTGGTAAGTCTAAATCGACAATGTTAGTGTGTAGAATACCACATGAAGATACTTTCTAACAGCATCTTATCAATCACTTTTAAATTATATATTAGAAAGCATTTTTATCAAACTCATCTATAACTTTTTCTAAACAAGTCCAAAAACACTTGAAAACTTAGCAGATCCCAAATTGGATCACAGGTTCCAAGTATATGGTATTGAATTCATGTAGCTCTTGCATTCATTAGATAATTCTTAATGAGGGAATTATACTTAATTTACCTAATCATGAAGAATGCAATGGTTCAAAACACTCCATCAGCACAAAATTATAGCAATAAACCTAAGCCTGCCAAAGCCTTGCTGTTAAGCTAACTAATATATAGCATGTTTTGAAAAGATGTGCTTCTTAAGCTGTAATAAAACTCAGAGTTTTATAATTTTATTATGTTTAAATTTAATTATAAAACTTTGAATGAATGCACAACTTGATTTAACAGCAACAAGGTGTCAGGAGTGCTTCAAATGAGGAGTTTGTATTCATTCTGTCACTGCTAAGAATCTGTTTCTTTGCCTTATAATTCTAAAGGTCACCTGCATTTCTTGTGGTCTCATGGCCCTTCTCTCCATCTGTAATAGAGCATTTACAGATCTATTTTCTCTCTCTTTCTTCCTCTGTAACTCTCTAAATCTCCCCCTACTCCCCTTCCTCCTCTTGTCATCTTAGCATTCACAGTCTGAAAGTATGTTTCCTACCTATATTCAGATATTTCAAAGCATGGTATTAGGAGATAGAACCTTTGGGAATTGATCAAAACATGGAGGTAGAGCACGTATGAGTGAGACTGAAGTCTTTGTCAGAAAGAACCCAGCGAGACCCCTTTGATGCTTCTGCCATGTGAGGACAAGTGAGAGATTAGTCATGTAATAACCGGGAAGCAGGGTTCTTAGCAAACACCTTTGGATTTCCAGTTTCCAGAGCTGTACAAACCAAATTGCTGATGGTCATGAAGCAGGCTGTCTCTAGTGTCTGTTACAGCTGTAACAAAATGTTATATCTCTTAACTGTGACCTTGACTCTCCAGCTTCTATCTTATAAGAAATTTTAAAAAATTACATTGGACCAAAATGGTTCATTTAGGATGAGGCCCTTATCTCAAGACAATTAACCATGTTTGCAAATCCCTTAAGGTAACATTTACAGGTTCTGGAGATGAAGCTGTTGACGTTTGGGGGAATCAATTTTATAGCTATCACCATGAGCATATGTACTATAATATTAAATATGTACTTAAATAAATGCTTACATTATTATTATTATAATAAATAAGTGTTTACATTATTATTATAATTATTATGTAAGCATTTATTTAAGTATGGTATGAAAAGATATATACATACATATACATATATAATACATAGATATGAGTTCAATAAATAATGATTTTCTTTGTCTTTTCTGGGGGATATCATCTTTCATTCCATTTCTTGATCCTTATTGAACAAATTTCATTATGAGAGGGTATGTTAAAAATAATTAACCCTGGGTATTGAATATTTTGATATATTACTGGTATATAGTTTCCTATATGTAACTTTCTTAAAATAAACATGGGGATGATTTGTGGTTCAGTTTTTCATCAACTTTCAAGTCAAATACACACTCATAAGCCACGCATATGAAAAAAACAGTTCAGAAAACTTAATTCTATTCACAAAATACTTTCTAAATGTAGTACTGAGATTCTTTAGGTGGGTGTATGTTTTTGCAAAGCTGATACCATAGTAATCATTTTGATAGAACATGTTTTTCTTTTGCTTTCAGCCATTTAGAAGCAGATGTCCAAATTGCTTTGATTTTACCCAAGAATTGAGTCTAGAAAGATACAGTTGTTAAAAACAAAACTGAAAGGCGCAAAGACACAGCTTCTCCCTTTCGAGGAGACAGTAAGATTGATGAGCAAAGAACCAGAGGCTGACCCAGAACCTACCCATAGGGGTGCCGACACCGTAACCTTTGGAGTCTATAAGGCCGCCAATCTGCGTCAGGTTGCAGTTCCGCTGCGTGACAAACTCAATCGTTGTTGACTCCATTAGGAAAGCATAATCAGAGGTGAGGACGCGCTGTATTCCTTCTTCATTGCTCTTGACAAGCACTGACTGCCTCCTGCTGCTCATAAAGGCCCACATTTTGTCATAGGTAGAGATTTTGGATTTCTGAGAAAAACAAAACACATAAAAAAGAGATTTCTTACTGTTCATGTGCTCTTAGAATATTCACATGAAATGGACTTTAGCTTATTCATGCCACCTTGTATCATATTTTTAATCACAGTGATAGCTAAACAAAAGATCAAAATTGTATGACACTTTCTCATAGTAAATCTTCCTCCTATTTCTAAGTATAGAGCCTATTTAGCAAATACATTAAATATGCCTTAGTGTTTAAAAACACCAGTAAATCATAGAAGGTAATAAATATAAAGAAATTAAGAAAAATAAAGAGGGTGTTTGCTTTGTTATATCTCAGGAGTATCCATATGTATAATTTTATCCTTCAACGTTACTGTAACATCAATCTGCAATGTTGGATACCAAGTGACACTGTTAAACTTCAAGAGGTTTTTTTTTTTTTCTCTCCCAGTTTGACTCAAAGACATAGGTCATGTTAATTCCCAAGGACAGAGAAAGATATAAATTGAGAGATAAGGGAAATCTACAAATAAGGATGTTGTAAAGAAGGATAACTATATTTCCACTGAGATTCAATCTGGACACCACAGAATTTCTTTTAGCCTACTTTAAGGCAATAGAAAATCTATTACCAAGGTCTACCAACCAACTAATGTTTCCAGGACCAATACACTGATTAGTTTTTACATCCAACTGCAAACCCACAGCAGGGTTGTGGCAGGAACTCATTACTAAAGGAAAGAAATAGGATTCTTTCAGCAGGCACTGGTAAAACATAAACATGAAAAATATTAACATCTGTTTATCGAAAGCTCATTTGTGAAAACCTTATCCTACTTTACTTTTTGTACAAATGCAAAAATAGTACTGAAGCTATAAACAAAAGGACGCTATTCATCATACTAGTTGTACTATCATAAAAAATAAAAAAAAAACTATTTTCAAATAAATAGCTGTTCAGTGTTTATAGTCTAGGCATGCTTTTAGTTCTATATGTCATATGTGATATTACCACTCCATCCAATAAAAGGCAGATGCAAAATAACACTTAGAGAAAATTCTAGTGCTACTTCAATGACAAACATGGGAAGAAAATCCTTGCTAATTTTGGTAAAAAATGAAAGTTACAAAGGGTGTTTAAAAAATGCAGAACTAGGACTATGAAAAGGTAGAGAGAAACATTTGAAATATTTGAAATATCAAACATGCCAAAAGGCCAATGGCTTAAAATTTGAAAGAAAGCAACTAAATCACCTACATAGATAGAAGTAAACATTTGGGCAGTACGGTGGTATCTCATACTGGGATTAGAAAAAAGAAAATGAGAGAAATATTTACACTTATCATGGAATTTTACTGAAATAAAGACCAATGATGAGACTTGGCAAGCCCCGTTGCCTGAGTCAGAAACACAGTGACAGCAACAACAAATTTATTAATTTTCAACAATAAAGATTTTTTCTCCTAATATTTTATAATAGTATTGAATAAACTCTAATTACAAAATAAAATCAAAATTGGAATCCAGCTCCAGCTACAAAGACTTTTACATAGGTATAACAGGATTCATTTCTGATAGTGAATTCATGAGAGACAGTAGATAAAAATAATCACTTAAATGAAATTATACTAAGAAGTTTTAAAAGCACACATTCATTACTTGACAGTTTAAAAATGTAATATCTTCAACGGAGGATGATAGCATGATATTCTATCAGAGGTTTACTCTCCAAGGCTAAAACAAGCAGCCAACTAAGAAATGCAAAAAAGAGTTATTTTTACCATGAACTGGTCATAAATTGCCTAAGTTCTAAGTTTTCAATAAATCCTAAAAACATGCAGTCAATGTTTTATTGCACACACACATTTTCCAATTACTAATACCTTGTTCTAGTCATTGATAAACTTTTAAACTAAAGAATACATTTAAACAAAAAAATAATTTAAACAAAACTATTAAATGAGTACATTTGCTTTCCTCAAAGAAATAGGGAACATGTCAATGACAGTACTATTCATTCATGTAATATTTAATTTTGGTTTTTGATATCAAGGTAGTTTTTTTTTTTTTTTACAATTTTAATGCGATCTATACCAAATAATTTTAAAGATGAGAATTATATTTTACAACATGATATTAATGCTTCTGTTATTATAGTTTTCTCTATGGTTGACATAGCAGACACTACAAAATTTTTCAGCACAATTGAAAACCAACAAAGAAATATATCTAACTTTTCCCTTATCTCACCTTATAGTCTAACTTTAAATTGAAATGAGAGACAATATCGTTTAAAACTTGAAATAGCTAATCTATAATACTAACCTTAACTAATAAAATATTTTACAAAATAAATTTTATATAAAATTTTGCACCCTAATCAGCACTGAATTTTTATTTCTGCAAACACTCCCTAAAAGTAATAGTTATAACTGATTTGAAACTAATATTTTATCTTCTATTGTGAAAATATCTTATTTGTTTAATTTATAGTTATCTATTGCTGTGATTTTTGTACCAAATCATTTATATTACTGTTGCTGAATATATAAGTATTTCTATTGTGCTCATAATTGGAAAATATGTTTAGATAGAAAAGTCTTCTGAACTGTTTTGGTTCTCAAAACAAAGCAAAACTACAAATAAAAATACTTCAATTTTGTAAGATTTTTTTTTTTGGGGGGGGGGGACTAGGTCTCGCTGTTTTTGCCCATGGAACCGCAGGCTCACGTTGCCTGGGGTACCAGAGACTCAAGCAATCCCAGCCTCAGCTTCCCAGGTAGCTAGGATTACAGGCGTGCGCCACCACATCCGGCTATTTTTTTGGAACTTGGTCTCACTACGGGCCCCAGGTGGGACTCAAACCATGATCCCTAGCCCCGGCTGCTTCATAGGCTGAAGCTTACAGGGATGAGCCACCGTGCCCAGCCTAGATTTACTAACTTTTGATCACATACCACCCCCCCCTTTTTTTTTTAAAGACTAAGTCTTGTTGTGTTGCCCTGCGTAGTGACAAACCCATGGACTCAAGCGATCCCTAGCCTCAGCCTCCCAGGTAGCTCAGATTATAGGCCTGTGCCAACTTATCTGGCTATTATATTCATTCTTTATGGCACATTTATCCCTTTAGTTGTTGCTCCTTGAACACAATTTCCACTTTAGTGCAATTTAACACCTTCTAATGACAGCTGTACAGTTACTTCTACAAAACATGAGCAAAGAGGAATGCCTTCTCCTGCAATTTTATTACTTCTATTATTTTTGGTAGTAAAAGAGCATAGTGCCTCACCAGTTTAAAGATAACATGTCTATATTACATTGATTTTAAAGAAATCCTTAAGTAAAGCAATTAAGATTGACTGTTAAGTATTTGAAACTTTTTCAAATAAACCCAGGCTGATTATGAAGCTGGTGATGCCTTTTTCTCTACATTTAATTACCCATAAAAGTTGGTTCCCTATACTTGAATAATATATAGATAAGTTCTGAATAATGTAGATCAGATCCTGAAGTAATGATTACAAGTTCCATATATCTTAATGTAATACATGTTTATTTGCAAGGTACTTAGATCTCTTGAATGATTTAATGTTTTACACTGAATTTCAATGAAATATCTTAAGTGATTTAATCTCTTATATTTCAGTTCACGGAGTAGTCAAATACTTTTCCCAACCTAATAATTATTAAATCAATATTCAAAAGAATTTTATTCAGGCGGCAGGTATTTCTGTCACAATTTCACAAATGAGAAAACCAAAATACAAAAAGGTTAGCAATTTGTCTAGAATCATGTAGCTACTTCATAACAAAACCAGGAACAGAACAAGAGCAAATTAGCCTCTGTGTCCACATTCTTAATCATTGCACTACAGGAACTTTGTGTAAAAAGATACAGATCGTGGATTTCAACAAAAGTGACCCACTATATCACCCTGAAGTGAAGTTCACAGTTTTTAAGATTTTACTAAATATTCAGAGCTTAGTGAGCATTTTACAGTCTATTAAATATAATCAAATGACAAAGGATAACCAGGTATTTAAGGGGAGTCTAATATTAAACATAATGATCAAAACAAACAAGATGGCACAAGTGTTCTCAGAAAAGCAAACTATGTTGAACAGAAGTGAAAAAAATATAAATGAACACTTTCGAAAGAAAATACATGTAGATAATAAATAGTAATTTAAAATAAGATAGTAACGAAGAAAAATCAGAAGTGAATGTTAGAAAATAAACGTCTACAGAATAGAGACTCTCTACAGAATAAAGCATATCTACAGAAATGTAGACAACATTAGAAAGACTGTCTTGAGGATGCAACATAAACTAACACCTGAAGGATGAGCTCAACCAGAACATAATGAGAACAAGAATGTAAGACACAGAGGAAAGAGTAGCAAGGAGATGCTGCCTTGGATATAAATTTTATGGGTTAGGGTAACTGAGAGACTGACCTTTGGCAAGACACATGTTGTCACAAAACATGGTTTTAAGAGACAACAGAGAAACAGATGAATGTTGAACTTCCTCCTCCTTCTAAACTTCAGCCTGGCTTCTTTCTACACCCAAGCCCCTGACCTCAATCCTATCTTAGTCGTTCCAGATTCAGAGCCTAAACACAACGTCTCTGCCTTATAAAAGATTATTTACTTTAGGATCTGTGTAACGTGTATTCTTTCAAACCTTTGAGATATTTACATGGAATTCCAATGGTATTTTTTTAATGTTCTTGTCAGTTTTACAGATGGAACTGTTTTTATCAGCAATCTAGGAATCCTGTTGAAATAAGGTCATTAAAGAAGAGAGAACCTGTCATTCAGTCTCTGTGGGAGGGGAAGAAATTGACGTATGTAGGCACTTGCTTTGTGTCATCAAACTACTTTCTGTCATGAAGCTCCTAGAAAGTTTATTTTTCCTTTGAGTAAGGGCAATTAGCAAATAGAGATGGTGTTCCTATTACAGCTCTTAAAAACATTCCCACCTTTAAAAACTTACTAGTCTTAAAAAACTTCATTTCAGCAGAGTTGAGGTTCATCAGAGCTCCAATCTCATTTTATCAAGCCAAAAGTCTTGGGTTAATTCTTTCTCTCTTTTTAATCTTTGTCCAGTGTAATTTTTGTGTTGAAAGGGTCGTCTTAACCCCCTTTCTCTCTCTCTCTCTCTGTATATATATATATGAGATCACTATATATATATATATATATATATATGAATGAGATCACTTAGGATCAGAATAGGATCAGAAGACAGAAAAAAACAATGTTTACATCAGAGAAGTGATATTGAAGATTATGAATTCAATATTTCAAAGAATGTGTGGAATGTATACATGTTTAATGAATAATATTTGGTCATCATTAGTATATCAGAAGAAGGGATTTTGGTTGAGTGACATTGATTTTGGTTTAAACTTGAGAGTCATGGAGAGATTAAAAAGCTTAAAAGATTCTTTTTTTTATTTTAGAAAGTTCATAGCTAGCAATTTGCAAGTATTTAAGCAACATGTAACTGATTTGAAATGACAGATTTTTTAGTCATTTTGGATACAGAAAAAAAAGAAGTGAACTAATGAGAGACGTTTCAGAGGAAGAGGAGTTCTGGAGTCAAGTTTTGGGCAATTTTCCATCTCAATGGCTGGTGGGGAAATCTAAACCTGCAAATGAGGGTCACAAGTGTAACAAGAGACCAAAAAACAAATCTGGAAATTCTGGGATTGTAGACATCAAATCAAGAGAATATACAGTGAAGAATGGTCATTATTAGTGATTTTCCCCCAAAATCTTACAATTAGACTAAATTAATTCCTAGAATTTGACAATAGTTATTTGAGAATTTTAGTAAAAGTTAGTCTTTGTAGTAAAGCATCTAAAAGTTACATTGGCATGGTTTAAGGAGTTCATTGGGGGAATGAACTCAGTAAATACAGTAAGAGGGAAAATTTTACAAAGTAGGACTGTAACAAAGAGGAGACAATGGAAATTATAATATGTGATTTAAGTAACATTTTCAAAGATTTTCAACATTTTTCAAAGACACAGCAGCATGTTAAAATGTTGAAGGGTTGTTGTCAGGAGAAAGGTTTGAAATGCCAGAGAAAGAAATAGCAATTGGTGTAAAGTTTCTAATATGTGATTCTTGAGTTGAACAACAGAGAACTCACAACACTGCAAAGCCACCTGTACACCTGTTTTACACAATCTCTATTGACTGTGATTAACTTCAACGAAGCAGCTACTGTCATTGCCAAGGAAAGTGACAGTCTTGGGTAAGAACTATGTCACCGAGGTAAAATGTACACCATCCTTGAGAGCCCACCACCACAATGCAGAGATAGGAGGACCAAGACAGAAAACCAGGAAAGACTCAGGAATTGGGATACAATTTGGCTTCAAGCATTGTTGTTCCAAGTCAGATAAGAAAGTCTTTTCAGGACAATATATTAATTAAGAGGAATGAGAAAAAGAAAAGTTAAATAATAGTTTAGCATGAGATAATATAATTCTCTATAAGGAAAAAATTGAGATAATGACAAATTAGAGCACTATTAGAAAAGATGTTCAAATAGAGGATAGACAAATAAAATAAATATGGAAGTAGTGGAGAAAAAACATAAAGAACATTTTGTTTTACTCTGCTTCACAGATGAGAAAACAAAGGCTATTTTATAAAAGAAAGAAAAAGAAAGTTAAGGTAGATTTTTAAAAAGAAAGTGATAGAAAATATTACATGGTTTGATAAAATTTTAATTATATAATAATATGTTTGCAAAAATGAAAAACATTCCTAGGTGTTATCCGTATAGCTATGTTACTATGTGTATGTAACTTAGAAAAAGTCATTAAGTAGATTAGGTCATGTCTCAGAGATACTACTTGAAATGCATATACAAATCAGTAATGATGAGAAAAAACATTTTTTAAATTCTAAACAAAATTATTTTCTCACACAACAGGTGGTCATAGGTCAATTTTTTCCTTGACTTTATTTTGTGCAGCACATTAATGACACATATCTTTCTGTGTTAACTCACAGAGGCATTAGGAAGTCAGTGTTCAGCAGTGATTATTTTATCAAAATGTTGAGACTTGTCAGCTAACTTTTTTGCTACATCAGCACAAAACATATGAAAGTAGTTCACAAGTCACCCTTCTATAATAGCAGTTTTTTTTTTTTTTGTGTGTGTGGTTGAAAATTAGCAAAAGGACCAAAGATTCTTAATAACATACAAGGAATAAGAAAGGTAAGATTTTTTTTAAAAGTTCACAGATACCAACTGATTTATGCTTTAAAATAGAACATTTAGCATAAAAACTAAAATATTTTAAATATATTGGTTATGATTTAAAATGTAAGGGTAATATTAGTTTTAATTTCTGACAACTAGAAATAAAACTTGCAACTTAAATTATCTGGCTCTGATGGATTTTACACACTGATGGATTTACACCACACTTTTCCTGAACATATCAGAAAGCATCATTTTATGAACTGGTAAAATATTAATGTATGGTGGTGCTCTGAAATTTTGTTTCTATCCTTCCTAAAATGTCAAGAAAGCTTCTAAAGTATAGATCACTTAGTACCATTTACATATATCATCTTTTCTTATTGGCAGTAACATACTTCCCATATCCAAAGTCATCTTAAAAAAAAAAACAAAAACAAAAACAAACAAACAAAAAACAATTTGGTTTAAATTACTTTAGCACACAAATGAATTTTTCACCTCCATTCATTTTGCTTGCTGTCAAATATAACTTAAATTTTAGAAATCATCTTGTGTTCGCTGGATCTGTTTTAATAAACCTGTCAGCCTAAAGATGATAAAAAAATAACATTATCAATATTTTTGTGACCTCTGCAAGCAAGAATTTAAAATTAACTTTTAAGTATTTTCCAGAGGAAAGTCTGTTTTCTTGAATGAGATGGGAGATCTTTATTACTTATGTTTCAATGACCATAACTAGAAAGCTACAACACTGTAAAGAAAATCCAGCCCTACTTTGTAAAATGGTTTATTATACCTAATATTAGAAGTGCTGACTATAACTCAGGATTTTCCAAAAATGTAATGAAATGAGGCATTACCCAAAAGGATTGACACCTTGAAGTAAAATAAGACTTTATGTTAAGAACACATTTATTTTGATAAAAAAATTAATGTTTACAAAAAAAAATCTCCTAAAGTGCTTTAATATGCATTAATTGAACTTTGGTGTATAGAGATGCATTTATATAATGAAATTGGTATAATGTTATTATACCAATAACAGGGTAGTCATTTATGAGAACTTTTTATAGTTACTAAAATAAATTTGGTGGTATTTGGCAATTTCTCAAATTATTCCTTTTTAATAAATTCCATAATAGCCATTTCTTTCTAATATTAACTTCAATATTTGTTTATAAGTACCATGGTAATAGCTATCATTTTGTCATGAAAAAAAAAATCACATGTAATAGTACCTAGAATATATTTTGAAATAAAGTCCATATCAAGGTCTCTCTCAATAAAGGAGAAATGGCTGAAATTTGCATTTTAATTTTTTATTACAGTCAATAAATTACCAACAACACTGGAACATATGTGCTAGGTAAGAACAGCTGAGCCCTATCTGGACTCATCTGACCTTGGTCACTAGGAAATTAGAGTTAATTCAGGAAAACAGGACCACAGCCATATGTGGTTCATATCAAAGGTGGGCTGAGGCTAGTGCAATGATCTGAAAGAATTTGATTGTTAGTAAACCTGTCAGTCCTTGGGAAAATTCTGGCAGTTTTATCTCAAAGCATCTGCAATCTCTTGAAACAGGATATTTGAAGGGAAGGACAATGAAACAGAGAAAATTGTTCTTCTCAGTGGTACTGAGAGTTAATAGAGGAATAGAGAGAACATTAAAAATGAGGAGAATATTATAAGCAGCAAGTTTAAAATGGTTTGGTGCAGTTATCTTTTTTAGATAGTTGAATCAGTATTTGATAGTTTATTCCACATTATGCAGAATACATAACCAATAGGTTTTCTAGTCACTGCATTTTACCCATTAAATGAGATCTCTTGAACTTCCTGGCCAAATGTTTCCTTTTCTTATAAATAATAGTAACAAATAGTGTATTTGTCTATCATTTGGCCAAACTGAAATAAAATTAGAAATATTTACTTCATTGGGTCAGTTGGAATGCATAGAATATGCCACAATTCATTTGTGGAATCTCAGAAAAGTTTTTCTACCAATTTCCCAGATGTCTTATGAGGAATAAATGAGAAATTCATGCAAAGTCACTTTGATAAGCATTAAAACTCTCTAAAGATATCAGAATTTTATTTTTATTGAAAGTTTTATGTAACCAGTCAATGGGGAAACATAGTAACTGCTATACTGTAGCATATGCTTATTACATTCTTACATCTAGAACTTTACAATGTGTGCAACTTAAAAACAATTTATAATATTTAGGAATATAGAAACTCTAACTTGCCTATTCTTTCACTCACATGTTATTTCATTCTAACATTCACTGTGCACTTGTTGGGTATAAAAGACCATGCCAGGTACTTACAGAGATTAGTCCAAATCACAACATGATTTCTGCCTTAGCAGAGCCTAAATTCTTATAACATAGGACAAGTAAACTAAGGATTATCAAACTGTGTGATGAATGCCATCACAAATGACAGATAAGGTATAAACTGAACTGATGAGGGAGATATAGTAGAAAGTCAGAGAAAGTCAATTCCCATTCTTTTAAGATTCAGATTAGTCACTTTTTCTGGATCTCACATTCCTGTCACTGAAATTCTGAGCTATGAATGGACAGGTGAGAAGCAGATAAAGCCCTAACCATAGGAATGTCATTAAAGAATCATCATTCTCACTTTAAATCAGCACTTTTTCTAGGACTTCTAAACTACTTGGGGGAGGTAATATAAATAATATTAATATAGATAAAACATATGAGATTTAATAATGCCCATATTGCTTTAATCTTCCATCTATTAAAATATACCTAAAATGTATTTTGCTGCTAATTATACTGTCCTCAACTGGGTACTAGGGTGTAGAGGAAAAAATGCTAATCAGCCCTAACCAAATTTCTATCCACTGGTTAGACAAACCTTCTGGATCAAAGTCATCTTTCGATTAATATGCATAAAGTAATCATTTCAATGATCCTATCAATCATTAACCTGAGTTTTATTTTACTTGGAAATCCTACTCTAAAACCGAGGGGCTTGAACTTTCTATTTATTGTTCTGTATATAGTTCCCTAGCATATACTTCCCTAGCATATCTGTGTGCCTCACTATAACTCCTAATCTTTGTTAAAACATCAGTGTATCAAGAATGCTTCTACTATTTACTCAATCCATAATTGCAGCTCTTTATTTAATGCAGATTCATCCCCTGTCTTATTTTTATTCATAGTTTTTAAAGACTACACAATATATGTTTTACATTTATGAGTATTCAGCTTTATTGCAGCTCACTATGAAATAAACTTCATGACAACATAAATTTTCTGTACTATTTTATTTATCCTTATAAACCCTATACCGGGAAAAAGTGTGTGTAATGCCTACATTTGAACCAGTTAGCTTCTTTTTGTAGTCTTTTTTCTACTTTGTTCTAGTGAGGTTTAAAGGTACTTTATTTCAAAATTATGGCAGTAATATTGAAAATCACTAACCTGTCCTCTTTGAACCACCTAACCCAGTCATAACCTTGCATAAACTCAGATATCCATTTTTTTTCTATGTATGAAAGTAGCAAAGTGTTGCTAGAAAATGTCACACTATAAAGTATAAAGTATATAACTAAGTGTCCAGAAAAATGCTACTCTCTGCAATGTTTATTTAATATTTTCTGCATTTCAGAAATATAATATCACCTGTTGATCCATTGTTGATAGCTCAACTTGCCTTTACTTCATAAAGAACAATGAAATAATGTATGGCAACAAATTCAACACCTAATCAAAAATCTTTCTTTCAGTCAAAATAATAATAATAATAATAATAATAATAATAATAATAATAATAAATAATCTGATATAAAGGGTAGTATAGAGCAATACAGGCCCACATCAATAAATAAGAAAGAGTTCAAGGAAATAACCTTATCTTTCCACCTTGATGAACTAGAAAAAGAACACATAAAACTAGCAGAAGAAAGAAAATAATGAAAATCTTGGCAGTTTTAAATGAAATAGAAATCAAAAAGGCAGTCAATAAGATTAGTGAAATCAAAAGCTGGTTATTAAAAAAGAAAAAAGTAGATAAATCTCTAGCTGTACTCACTGAAAAATAAGGAAGAAACTCAAATAAACAGGATCAGAAATGAAAGAAGCTACAAAGGCATTATAAAACTTAGAGGGCAGTTAGAGAGCAATATAAACTGTTATATGAGTTCAAAACCTCGAAGACATTAAAAACAAGTTCTTAGATTTATACAATCAGCTGAGATTGAATAGGGAAGACAAAGTCACAAGCAAGAAAATTAAAACAATAATCAAATTTTTTCCAAAAAACAAAAGTCCAGGCTATGATAGTGTCACAAGTAAATTTTACCCAACCTTCAAATGTGAATACCTAAATACATATCCTGCTCAAACTTTTCTAATAAATTAAGAGTACTCCAAATCATATTTTAGAAGGTCACTTTTCTCCTAACATCAAACCTAATCAAAACAACACACACACACACACACACACACACACATACACACACACCACAAACATACCACAGACCAATCTCCTAATTAAGACACATGTAAAAATCCTCAACAAATATTAGTAGTCTAAATTCAGCAATGCTTTAAAAAGGATCATACACCATAACTAAATGAGATTCATATCAGGGACTCAAGCATGATTTAACATTGAAAATGAGTTAATGTTATTCATAACATCAACAAAAAGTAAGATACAAACTCTATTATCAATAGATGTACAGAAAATACTTGACAAAGCAGCATCCATTTATGATGAAAACCTTGGAAAACTGGGGAAAATTGGAACATACCTTAACATAAATAAAGCCATATAGACAAACCCACAGATGACATTCTCAATGTTAAAAAATTGAAAGATTTTTTTCTATTAAGATCTGGTAAGAGGAAGAAAAGAATGCCCACTTTAATTAGTGCTCAAATAGCACTGGAAGCAATAAGTAAAGCAATTAGGCAAGAGGATATTAAATGAATAAAAACTTGGGAAGAAGAAGTAAAGCTACCATCATTTCATTATTTTCAGATGATATGATAATGTATGCAAAGATCACTGAAAAATTAATTGAAACAGTAAACCAATTCTTTCAAGCTGTAGCCTATAAACTCAATACACAAAACTCAGTTTCCTTCTTACATTCAATAAAGAGCTAGAAGATAAAGAAACTAATAAAAGGACCCCATTTACAATCATACCTCCTAAAATTAAATGCCTAGAAGCAAGTCTAACAAAGGAAGTGAAGAATCTATATGATTTGATTTAATTATATGACATGGTTAAAAGAAGTAGACAAAGGAATAGAAAGATATTCTATGCTTATAAATTAAAAGAACCAGCATTGTCAAAATAGCCATCCTACCGAAAGCAATATGCAGATTCAATACAATCCCTACCAAAATCTCAATGGCATTTTTCATAGAAATAGAACAAATATTACTGAAATACATGTGGAATAACAGAAGAAACAAATATTCAAAGCAACTCTAATCAAAATTTGGAAGAACTATGGTATCACACTTCAGGAATTCAAGCTAGACTATACAACCTCAATAATAAAAGCAGCATTATACTGGAATAAAATCAGACCCACAGACCAATGGAATAAAATTAAGAACCTAGAAACAAGCTCACACCTTGTGGCCAGTTAGTCTACAGCAAAGAAACCAAATAAACAGTGGAACAGGGAATGCCTCTTCAATAAATGGTGTGTGGGAAAACTAGAAAGTCACATGCAAAAGAGTATAAGAGGACCACTTCTTACACCATGAACAAAAATCAACTCAAAATGGATAAAACACCATAAAATTTAAGAAGAAAACATGGGCAAAGTTCTCTACAAATAAGCTTCAGTGGCATTTCTATGGCTTCATCTTCAGAAAGGAACAAAAAAACTAATGAGCTTCTACACAAGGAAAAATACATGACCAAAATGAAAAGATACTCCACTGATAGGGAAAAAAAATTGTCTGCCATATATTTGATAAGAGGATGATATCAGATATCTACAATGAACTTATACAGCACAACAGAAAGAAAGCAATTCAATCAAAAAATGGGCAGAAAAACTAACAGGCACCCCTCCAAAGACACAGATGGTTGGTCATCAGGCACATGGAAGAATGTTAACTATCACTTACCATCAAAACCTCAGTGAGATATAACCTCACTCCTATGAGAATGACCTATTTCAGAAACAAGGCACCTAGTAAAAACACAGAGAAAAAGAAACTTTTACACTGTTGGTGGGAATATAAACTGGTTCAGCTTTGATGGGAAACAGTATGAACTTTTCTGAAAAGATTAAAATGGATCTGCAACATGACCTAGCAATTTACTTCCTAGGTTTCTGCCCAAAGAATACAAAACCACGATTTTGAAAGGAAGCATGAACCCTGATATATACTGTAGCAGCATTTACGCTAGCCCAGCTTTGTGACTAACCAAATTGCTTATGACTAGACCAAAAACATGATTAGATCAGGAAGTTGAAGTGTCTATACAACAATGGCCAACTACTCGGTGATCAAAGAAGTTCAATTTGTGTAATTTGCTGCAACATGGATGGAACTGGGAGGGATTAAGCTAAGCAAAATTAGTTAGGAGAGGAACTAGCACTGGATTGATATTCCTTAGTTACCAAGTAAAGGATCTGATTAAATCAGATGAAAGACTTAATTCTTGACCATTGACTACAGAGGTGATCTATAGAAGTGATCCACTCCAGAAGTGAAGAGTGGGAAGATCAGGACAAAGTGTATTACTTGAAATGTGATGGAGGAAGGTGAGTGCTTGGTGATAGGAACACTATGGCAACAACATCCGAAGTGGGTTCCATATTCACAAAATAGTATCAGGGATGTGTGTGAGCCAACATTACTTCAATAAAAATAATATTTTTCTCCTTATAATCTCTTCCTTTTGTTCTGTTACTCTCCCCCCATTCATGGTGAATCCTTCATTTTGTGTTTTGGAATTCATTTCAATCTTTTGTCAATTCTAGCAACATTACATTTTTTTCTCTTCTCACTCACCTTTAACAGACAAGTTTAAGCATTTTAAGTCTTTTAAATCTTAATTTCCCTTAGTGATTGACTTTTTTTCATCCTCATGTTACCCCATAATTTCTCTTTTCTCCTCTTTTAGCGGAATTTACCAAGGAATTGTCCTCATGATACCATTTTCTTATATTCTGTATCATCCTGTCTCCACTCCAACCAACCTTGAAGCTACATTGCTTTATTGATATGTCTGTAAAAGTCACCTACAGAAGTTAAAATTTAAGTATAATTCTTTTGTTCTCAAATTACCTGACCATATTCCAATATCTAATGCTATTTACTATCCTGTGTTCCCAACACACTCCCTTAACAACCCCTTTATATTAGTAGTTGCCCTAGTCAATCTGTCTTCTCCACTGAGTCAGAATAGTCTTTCTAAAGCTTAAACACGGTCACCTCAATCCACACTTAAGGAACTCACTTATATCGGCTGTTGTTTCTAAGATGAAGAGTAACAATTCAGGCTACGAAGCTCTAACTAGGTAGTTAGTTATCCTTTATTCTTTTCTAATAAAATATGCACTTCTGATCCACCTACTCATACAAGTTAGCTATGGAACCCTTTTATGCTTAATGATATAAATGGAAACTGAGAAGTGGGTTGTTGGTGAACTCCTGATAGAGCAGACTGACCATGTTCCCTAGTTTCCATACCCTAGTAATACTTGTAGTCAATATTTACTGCTTTGATTATACCCTCTATTATATGATAGTTTGGGTTACTATATTGATAACTCTAGCTGAGTGATGGTGTATGGTGTACCCCTTTATCTAGAATAGATAGAGACAGAAGACATATTCCATAAATATTTGAAAGAATGAATGGAGTATGCTAATGAAGTAATAAAAAAGACCTTGAAACATTAGGTTATTATCAAAAATATAATGGCAATAACTATATATCCTTAGAATAAGTTTAATGATATTTTATTAATCTTAAGAAGCATTAACTATAAAGTTATTATAGAATTGCTAAAGGAAATATTCAAATCAATCATAAAAATGTATTAAATCTCATTTTCATGCAGCTAAGTTTAAATGGCATGCTAATTACCAACAATATTTGAATACAGTAAAGGACTAGATAGGTGAATATTACTATTGATAACATAAAGAGCATATTCTGTGTAGCTATTTATAGGTATATTAGCATACATTTATTAGCTATATATTCATATTAGTTACTTTTCTTATAACTACTTTCAAATGTGAAATCATTATGTGTGAAATGCTAAACTAAGAATTGTCAGAACACATTTAAATGTATATATCCCTAGGAGATCAGGTTGTGTGATATGAATCTATAAAGATCAGAAAAGTGAAATTACAGTAATCAAAAATCTAGCTCCCATTTGAAGAACAATTCTTAACCTATATATTAAAACAAACAGCTGTGAATTATAGTAGAAAAATGTTGCTGAAGTTGCTTTTTGTAATAAGTTCTTGATATTACTTAAGGTCACTTCATAATATATGTCAAAAGTAAGTACTACAAATGAAAGCAAAATAATGGATAATGCAGTAAGCAACAAGAAGTTTGAAAGCAAACACCTGTAATACTAGACAGAGAGTAACATATGTAATGAAGAAGAGAACACCAAAAATACGGGAGACATTCCAAATTAAAAGAAATGCATAGAATGATTGTGAGGAAGATTTTTCTTTGAAGTTAATTTCAAAGATGATAATTCCAAGTATGTGTTAAGTGACTCCTATATCAAGTAAAATTTAATCTTAAGAACATGGTAAGAATAGCTTGTGTGTGTGTGTGTGTGTGTGTGTGTGTGTGTGTGTGGTTGTGTGTGTGTAATATGCTCACAACCTGTTCAACTCCCACTGCATACCCTGAATAGGTCTGAACCTACTGGGAAGTGCAGAGAGAATATTTTAATCAGCTAGAGGCTAAAATTGATCCAAATCCAGGCCAACATACAAGGAACATGAATAATTATCCACCATTTGCCAGCATGGGACTTCTTCCAGGCAGCACTGACAAGAACAGATGAGAGAAGGTGGATTTGCAATTATGTAGTTTATTACTTTCCACTATCATCCACCAAAGAAAATAGGGGAATCAACCTGCGTGTATTCTACCATTAACACTTCTGTATTTAAACAATATCACTTTCTTCATGAATTCATTCTTTCCTTTGACAGAGTCTCTAGAGAATCTTCAGCCTGTATCTTACATTGGAGATAAGCAGGTCATATGTGGTTATGTCTCTGATTATTAGTCACTTATCAACCAAATATCATTACTAATCAATAAACTATAGATGTCTGGGTTGTGTTTAGGTATTGTTTCAATCTCATGAAAATCAATTAAACCTAAAATCAAATAGATAAAAAGCAATTAACTTTTTTCCTTTATCTGTTCAAGCATTCAATGTATTAACTACCTAATTGTCTTTCTTTTCTTTCTTTCTCCTTTTAACTCTCTGAGATAGTCCCAATCTTGAGTGGTTACAGATTTTATTTAATTTGTTGCTGCTTGTAAAAACTTAACTTTAATTGTATCCAGTAGAGTCCCAAACTAGATATCCCCACCCAGATTCTCCACAGACGTAGTCATGCCAGAAGAGAGGATGATGGGAATTTTTTTTAAAGCAGGCAATTGTGTCGGTTTCAAGTAGATGCAAACTAAACTTGAATTTTACTCAATCACAGATAATCTTCTATATACTCCATAGAATTTTCAACTTATCACTAGATTGAACGCTTACATTTTTAGAGTGAATTATTAAAGTATATCATAAAATGGTATATAAAAAATGAATTAGGAAAATAAATCAGGTTGCCAAAATGTAATTATAGAAAACATGTGTGGTCATGTATAAATACAGACATACACACTATATATATACATGCATATATGTACATATGTATATATACACATATATACACACATATATAAATATATAAGTATATATACATATATGCCTACTTAATCAGCAAATTTTATCAAATTTTTGAATGAGGAATAATCACTAGAAGAAAGTTTAAATTCTTTTTAATTTGTTACACAAAGCATGTAAAGCTTTTTGTCATGCCTTATGGACTTTATTTTGAAATGTTATCTATAAGAGTATGTGAGAAACTTGTCAAATTATAACAAAAAGACAAATTTAACAAAATAAAGAAAAAGAAAGTAAAATGTAAAATAATAGAGTGACATTATTTTTGACTGTGCTGATGAACTTAAGAAAATTTAAAGGTTTTCATGATGAATACCTTATAGCTTTGTACTAAGAAAAAGAGAATTTTTGATGTATTGACATCCATAACATTCATCTTAAACTAGTGGCATCAGTGTGATTATATTGTGGTTGGAAAAAAAATGGAGGAATGCATAGCCTGCTATTTAAAATACAAACTATTTCACATTTACAATATTAACATTTTAAAATTCAAAATTTATTCAGACTGGGTAGAAGTTTCAAGGACATTTTAAAGAAATTACAGCCATAATTCAACCTTCTTAATACATAGGCATGGGAACTCAGCTGTGACTAAAAATGCATGAAATTAGATATGGATGAGTTTAGTTAAAAAAAAAAAAAAGGAAACATCAACTTAAAATATGGTACAGAAAATAAATAAGCCAAACTTAGAAATGTGAATAAAAATATCAATAAAACTCAAGAAATACAATACTATAAAATTCTAGTTTTAGTATATCACCTCTACTATCATTAATAGGCAATAAAATTCTATTAACAATATAAAATAGAAATTTCTAACTGATGCTAGTGAATGACATTAGTGAAAACTGTATAAATAATATGAAAATCATCTAAAAGGAACTAAAGTTCAACAAACAAGACAAGGATGGACTTTTTGTTTGTGATAGAAATTTACATAATTTAAACATTTTATTACAATCAAAATAATTAAAATCAAAGATTAGTTTTCACTCAGTATTTAGATGAAATGAGATGTTAAAAATATTATATAGGCAAAGTAATTTTCTGCTCTCATCATCAGTAGCTAAGTAATTAACAATAAAAATAGCAATATTTTAAAACTATATAGAAATATTATTGAATTTACTGTTAGGTGACCTGTATTTACTAGCTAGATAGTCTATCCTGCCTAAGAAAACAAAGGAACATAAAGAAGATAAATCTTTTCACTGAATATATTTCTTTATTTTTTACTTCCCATTTCTCTATAAAGAGAAAATAAAGCAATAGCTTCTATTTATATGAATATAATTGAATAACACATCCAAATGATCTCTGCACCTTTAAAATGGTCACCTTCACCTTATTTTAAACTGCTTGCCTTGGGGTGGGGGGAAATAAATAAATACACTGCTTGCCTTTTAAAAATTCTTCTTTTGGATCAGCTTTCAGAGTTCATACTGAAAATACAGTTTGTATTCCTTTAAATATCCTTATGAAGAATTTTTTATCCAATTAGGATAAATTTTCTTTTTAAAAATAAATCAAAGCATTTGGAGAACACTGCCATAGAATAGACTGCTTTTGTTGATACCAAAAGCAAATCTAGCTTAAAAGAAAAAAAGTAAAAAGTTTTGGCTCTCTTGGCTTGTATGTAAGTATATTGTAAAAACAATTCCAAAATGAAAGGTTCTAAGAATGCCCTTGGCAATCATATTGAAACCAGCCTCTGGAGGCATTTCCTTTATGGGATGGTATTCATTTACTGAAAACAATCTACAGTATTTATACGAAGCATGAACTTTTTACCTGAAAGATCTTTTTTATTATTATTGCAAATATTTTGGTTTGTCTAGAAAACAGATATACGTGAAAAAAAAAATAGTTCTGTCTGAATTCTCTTTAAGGGCTGTATGGGTAGTATGATGTTAAATCATCTGTTCTACTTGAGACACTAAGAAAAAATGACATAAATCACTAGGTAAAATATAAAATAAGCAGCCATGAAGATATTCATTGTAGCTATAGAAGCAATTAGGCAACTAATCCACAGGGGCTATAAAGAAAATAATGAAAGAGTATAGGCAGGTATTTTGTGAATAATTTAAGAGCCACATTCTGTACTCCTCAAAAATCTTTTAAATTGGTTGAGTTGGTGGGGGCGGTGTGAAATACACACTAGAATCCCAAACTGGGGAAAGGTGACAAGTTGAAAGAACTGATCCACATCCCCTACATTGGTGCAGAGAGATCCCACAGTCCTCACACAGCTACAGAAGCTAAAGAGTACATGAGTTCATAATGAAGTGACCGCTCCACTTCCAGACTGACCCAGCTGTACAAGAAACCCCAGGAAGAAATGGGAACATCTGAGGAAGAATGTTAGTCCGGGGTGAGAAGGTGGTGATCGGAAAGAGGCTTCCCCGTGTGTTTCATTGAGCCTGAATTCAGCTTTGTTGATCACGTGTCAAGGTTCTTCACCAGCCCCCTGTTGTTGATTCTAAAGAAGCTGTACGTGTTGAGTGTTGAGCATGGCTGCCTTTGCTGATAGAGAGTTTCCTGGTGCACCATCCATCAAAACGGTATTATGTCAAGAAACATCAAAGCAGATGGCAAAGACAAGTTTCGAGATGGCAATTTGACTGACGCCAGCTCTAAATTTTGGCTGATAACACCTTTTTTAATTTGATGAAAGTAAGCAGAACTGCTCGCATAACCAACTCATTTGCCTGAGCAAAGTTTACTAACAAAATACCTACTTAAATGAGGTCAAGGAAAAGTGTGCCTGTTTTTAGAATTTAGATCTATGTATACAACTAAAACACAGTCTAGCTCTATTTCTTAAAATGATTTTTTAGTAAAAACCCTGAAATTTGATTTTAAGCAAAAGCCACTGGAATGCCTCATGTAATATGTCAAAGATTGTTTAGTTATTTCTAGAGAAAATGTGGCACTATCACTACAACAATGAATTAAAAATGAAGTTCTATTCAAAATATTTCCTGGGAATGCAGTCATTGAACAGATACTGCTTAAGTAATCAAAACGTTGCAGTTATTTATTCAACTCAAACAAGCCAATTTTCATGCATGTCTCTTGTTCTTGCACTAAGTTCTAAAGGTTTCCTCAATTAACTAAGGACTTTTAGTAATGATCCTTAAGGATCTAGATCCCCAATTATCCTCATGCAGCTATTTAACTAGTCAGTCTGAAACAGCAGTGGGCCCAGAGAAAACATTTGTCCAAGGACTCAGAGAGGCAGACAGCTTATTCCTCAGTGGATTCAGTGGGATAATTCCCTCAAGGACAGAGCCCTGATTATGGGGGGCTGAGGGGTACAGTATTCCCTGAAAAGTGGAAGTTGGTTGCTGTACAGAAACCAGAATCCAAGGAACTGGTGATCCCTGATGTGCAGATGCAGGTGAGATGGGTTTTCATAAGTACCTCCTGACTTTATACCTAGTATTAGGCGGGACTTGATAAGTTCCTCATTCTGGGCTGCTTCTGATTTTAATAAATAATGTTCATTCCCCATGTGTAGGGTAGGTGAGTTAGGTCAGATTTTTTCCTCCACTAGCCCTGTAACCAGGAATATGCATGAAGATTCCTAGGGGGTTTGTGATACTCATCTGCCTGCCAACCCTCCCCCACCATCCACTGGCCCTACCCTACCTTTGACCTTCTGGTATTTCTGTGTAAATGCTAAAAGCAATAAAGAACCTAGGCAGATCGATGAGCCTGATGCTTACAACTGGGGAGGCAGATTGGTTAAATTACATTTTACAACAAGATTGGGTGGTTTCCCAAAACCACATCAAGTTGCTTTCCTACCTAAAATAGTCTACAGAATACTTTAAGGCATCCACGTAGCCCACATAGAGCAGACTCTAGAGAGTTATGCAGAAAAAGTTTAAAAAGACAATCCAAAGACAGGAATGGAGTAAGAAAGAGACTATTCATTAATTTTAAAGGTATTGAAGATACTTAAGTTTTGAGAACTTTTTTCACATGATACTTAAGGTTGAGTGAATCTGAAGGTCAAGTTTCAGTAAATGCCTGAGCAGTCTAAAAACCTCTCTTACTTTGGCCACTTGGGAAAAGAGACCTTTCTCCTTTTAAACTATGTCTACTGAAAGCATTTCACAGAGTGAAGTGTAGATGAAGAATCTTAAATTAAAAGAAAAGAAAAAAATCAAAAAAACTATAATCTATACTATACTTCATTAAGCCAGTAACATATAAACTGGAATTATATGCCTGCATTTTTCTGGAAATGCATATTATCTCTTACCTGCAAACACAGACTGAAGAAACATGGAATTTATATAAAAGTCCTGACACATACAATCATTATAAGGAAGAAAAAGTGGGGCCTCTCAAATGGGGCAAAAATTAAGTTCATCTACAAGTTACAGAGTGAAAGAAAGTTTCAGGGTTGGGTCTATCTTTGTGTGTGTGTGTGTGTGTGTGTGTGTGTGTGTGTGTGTGTGTGTGTGTTTTCAAACAACACAGGGCATATCTAAAGACTAACATTATACATGCTTGGATACATATTATTCAAAATAACTTGTTGGGCTAATTTATTTCAGTAACCCTTTATAATGTCAATTTTAACTAATTTGATCTAAACCAGATCTTTTCTACATTTTTGGGTGAAGAGCTAATTTTATATATTTTATTATAATTATGTTCATTATATATGCATACACAGCTGAACACACATATCACAAACAATATATTATGTATAACATGCTGTCTTATAGTAGTGCCATAACTAAAATATAAGTTCTTCAAAACATATTACAATAGTGGTGATTCTGGACATGTTGATTTTACAGAATTTTATCTTCAAAATTGTGACATTTTTTCAAAGTCCTCACTTTCAGTAAGATTCTCTATAATTCAAAAATAATGTACCCTGAATAATTAGGGCACATAAACTTATTTTAAACAGGTAGGTACATGTACAAAATATTTTATAATTTGGAAAAAAAAGGAAAATCTAAAATTACCAAATATTTGTCTTAATTTTTGCAGCAGAACTCTTTTCAAAGTTCAAATCTCCTAACCAATAGGTTTTATTACTATTGAGTGTCATCACAAATTGAGTTCACAAGAATTTCTTTGTTGTTTATTATTTTTGTTTACATCTTTTTTATCACTATGCTCATAGGAAACATTTTCTATAGTTTTTAATCACACAAGCCCACTGTTAGTTTCTCTGTCATCAGATCACCTTGCCTTGTATCTCGCTAATTACTATAAAAGTTGGCTCCCTTGCTTTCCTTATGCCCACCTGCGTATTATCAGAAATGTTTCCTTATGTGTTTACTCTCCTGTGTTATTGCTCGATCCCATGTTCTACATCCTGCAAACCTTTATTCCAAAGAGTTCCTTATCTTTTCAAATTCCTCCTTATCTTTTTCAATTCTGCCTCTCAGATGGCTCCTTGCTTGTAAACAGGAACTTTGAAGCTATTGGACCTATGACTTTTTCACATTTTTTTACCTCTTCCTGATATTTACTCTTCTTTCTGGCATTATATATCACTTGACTCACTGTTTGACTTTTGTGGTCCATTTTAAAGGGCTTTTTTTCTTTTCCCCTGCTTTTTACCTTTTTCTTTTTATGAAGTTAGAATTTTCCTCCCAAATTCAGTTCTGTTGAAACCATTAAAATTATAATTTGAATAATAATATGTTAATGATTTTGACTCCCTCACCTAAGTCCAGGAGATAAAAACAAAAATTAAACTCCTTTAATGTGAACTGGCCCACGGGGAATTAAATTGCTTCCCCAATAAAACTTCATTGTTCCAAATCGAGTTTATATAAATGATGTTATCTCTTTCTACTTTCCCCCCATTACTGTCATCCAAAGTCAATTCTTGTTTTCATCCATTTCAGTATCATCAATTTTTAAAGTTCATTAAGAATATTTTTGTAAATTCTCTCATGTTATTTTCTTGGAGAATAATAAAAGTGTAGCACGATTCCCTAACTCTATCTTAAGAACTATTAAGGGTCAAAATGAGAACTGAGATGCTAATGCTGCAAAAGAGAATGTATAGTACCACAACGTGAAGGCTTCAGGAATAGAACATTCTCACAAGTTGCAATCTTCTGAATTTTTTGCCATTTATCTTACCTGAATCTGTTCCTCAAAAGTTACCTTATAAATCTCATACAAACTCATTCTACATATTCTTAATCTAGTTTCTCCTAATCTCTTTTTTCAATTATCTTATTAAAGTACATTTTTTAATTATCTTGCACTTTCCCAATAGTATCTATTTTGATTCTACAAACTCTCATAAGCTATAGTCACATTTAATGAGCAATTACCATTAAATAACTACTATTATTGAAATTAATAAATATCTTTTGTGATGAATATGTCCTCAAGCATGGAAATATGTACAGAGTACCCAATTGTTTAAAACATCAACAATATTCAAAAATTATTCATTTCGATAGAATTCAGAGGCTGTAGGGTTTCAAATTATTGAAAAGGCTTCTATAAATGTTTCTAACAAAATTATTATTATATCTACCTAAAATGAAACATAAATACCACATTCACATATGATAAAAGTCTTGGTAAAGTGGGAGAGAAGACAATTGCTTGAACATATTAAAGTGCATATATGAGAAACCCATCAGTAGTGCAAAAGAATTCTATGTTACTCAATATAGCATAGGAAGTCCTAGTCATAGAAAACTTAAAAGACTCCACTTAAAAAAAAACTCTATTAGAAACACTACATAAGTAAAGCAGTAAATCTACTACTCTAAAATCAATATACAAAATCAATACAAAAAATCTATTGTGCGCCTATATGCATGAACGAAATGAGAAATATGAAAAAATCTCATTTATAATAACGAAGAATAAAGAACATAGGAATAAAGTAACAAAGAGTCCATACAATGAAAATTATGACGTTACTAAAAGAAATAGAGATATAAAGAAATGGAAAGCTAGTCCCTGCTCATGGATCAGAGGAATAAGTATCCTAATTCTTACTTAAGTGGCAATATTACTAAAAGCAATATATATATATATATATATATATATGCATATATGTGTAATCAACATAATCCCTACCAATATACCAAAGAAATTCATAAATAAAATAGAACAAACATTACTAAAATTTGTGCAGACTACAAAAGAACACCTATAGCCAAAGAAATTATGACAAAAATAAAAGAACAAGAACAGAGATAACACATCCTAGATTTCAAATGTACTACAAAGTAGCAGTAGGCAGTACAATAAGATATTATAATAAGAAGAGGTACACAAATCAATGGAATAAAATTGAAAGTGCAAATATAAACTACACATATTATGGTCCTAACATTAAAGGCAGTTAATATACAACAAAAGAGCCAAAAAACAAAATAGAAAAGGAGAAAGTTTTTCAACATATATTTGGGAAACTGGATAGCCACATGCATAAGAATGATACTACACCATTATTTCACATCAAAACAAAAATTGATCCAAAATCAACTAAAGATAAAAGACCTGAAACATTAGAGTATATAGAAGAAAACACTGACTTTACAAGACTCAAACTACAACAGTAAGGGAAATAAAAGCAAAAATAAACATGCTTACTCTAATGAACTTAAATGCTACTACATAGTTTTCATTAAAATGAAGACATCCCCTATCAAATGACAGAAAACAAGTACATTATACATGTGACATTATGATATAAGGGGTTATTATTCAAGATCTACAAAGAACTCTTACGATTCAACAACTCACACACACAAATAACTCAGTAAAAAACTGGGATAAAAACTGAATAGACTCTTCTCCAAAGAAGGCATACAGATGAAGAAATGCTCAAGATCACTTTTCTTTGGGGAAAACAACACAACTATAACAAAAACACCTGTGATAATGACCTTTGTCAAAATGTCTGGAAATAACAAGTATTGATGAACATGTGTAGCAAAAGGAGCTCTATTGATGGTAATGTATTGGTGCAGCCTCAATGAAAAACAGTAATACATAAATAAAATGTAAATAGATAGAAGGTTTCAAACAAATTCCTTACAAAATAACTTAGAAACCAAAATTAGACATACCTATTGATTCATCAAACATTTAGATCACACAATTCCTTACAATCCATGAGTGAAAGAAGAAATCAATGCAAAAATATTAATCTTAATAAAAATGAAATGTGACAAAGATTATTGGTTGAAAATAAAGCAGCAATGCTACCTAGAAATATATTAGAAATGCAAAAAAAAAAAAAAACAAATTATCTGACTTTAATTTCTAATATGATCTAAGGAAGAAAAAACAACATTAAAGAGAAGGAAATGACAGATCAGAGTGGAAATCAGTGAACTAGAAAAGACAGAAATAATAGAGAAAAATCAATTAAATTGAAACAGTTCTTCCCAAAGGTCAACAACAACAAACAGAACTTCAAGATTGAGGCGGTCATTGTTACTGTGATACAAACACTATACAGGGTATGACAAGACAGCTATAGATCAATATCTCACGGACATATATGCCAAAGTTCTTCAAGACATGTGCCTCTTAGCAAATAAAATCAAAAATTATATACAAAAATATAAACATAAAGACCAAGTAAGGTTTATCTCCAACAAGGATGGTTTCTTTTGCACTAGAAGAACAACATCATTTTTCAAATACTTACATTACCATCTCTACAACTTCCAAAAGTCATTTTGGAAAATCTAATTCCCATTCCTGACTTTAAAAAGAAAATTTCGATAAAATAAGAAAGAAAAGAAATTCGGTATTCTCTTAAAAGTTTTCTACAATATCCTGAAGATATTTTCTTGATAAAGGGCTGAAAACTTTTCAGAAATAAGCAGAAAAAAAAAAGATACTGCTCTCATTATTCCTAGTCAACATTTCAATGGGGATACAAATTGATTAAGGCAGAAAAACAGGCAATATTCATCATGATCAATAAGAAAGAATATTGTCTTTTTCACATACTACATGATTAACTATATATAAAAGTCTATGAATTTTACTACAAATATTTTACAATGATGAAATGAGTTTAGTTTAGTCTCAAAATACTGATACCGTAAAGTAACTGTTTCTTCAAAATTTCATTTAGAGTCATAGCAAAACTATCAAATACTTAGTATCATATCAAAGCTATCAAATATTTACTATCCTTTGAGAAAGATACCTTTCTCAAAATTATATGAGACCTTTAATTTGAAAAACAGAAATCACAGTTAAGTGAAATTAAATAAAAATTTTGATAAATGGAGAAATATATTCTTTCTATCAAAACTCTCAATATTTTAAACATCATTTTCTCTCAACCAACCAAATAATCTTTCCAGACACTGTAATCCCATTGAAATGTTCCGTAGGTATTTTTGCAAAATTGACACACTGACTCTAAAAACGATATAGAAAATTAAGTCAAACATTTTTGAAATGAACAAGGGTGAAGGATTTACACTATCTGATTTCAGAGTAATTATAAGCCTATTGTAATCCAGAGAGTGTAACACTGGCCTAAATAAACTGATAGAATTGACCAGAGGGGGGAAAAACTGTGAATTAATTGGTTTTTAGACAAAGTGCAAAATACATTCAATAAAAAATAGCCTTCTTTTCAATAAATAATCATTTAGTAATTGAACATAGATATAGAAAACATAAAATCCCTTGATCTAACTAAACCTTACACTAATGAAATTGATTCAAAACGAAACAGAGACCTAATTTTAAACCCAAGTCTACAAAACCCTCTAGTTGAAAATTTTAGGATCTTGAATTTGGCAAACAAATAAATAAGATGTCAGAAGCACAATCACAAATACATACATACATACATACATACATACATACATGCATACATACATACATACATAAGAGATACCTGTTTTCATGAAAATTAAGCACATCTGTTATTTGAGAGTCACATTTACATGGTTAAAAGACAAGTAAAGTACTAGGAAAAAATAACAAGGCTAAGTCTCAAAATGGAGAATTAAGATTGAAAATACTTATAGAAAACTAATGCAAACTAATCTGCACTAAAACCAGTATTGCCGAAGTTATGGCTGGTGTTGTAGAAAAGTAGGGTGTACAAGAAGGAATACAATGAACATTATGGAGGAGACAGATCAAGTTCATTATCTTGACTATGGTGTTGTCTCACGGTCCCTACATATGTCAAAAAACAAATCTCTGTGTTAAGTCTGTTTAGTTTATTGTACGTCAACTTATTAGTTTCAGTTCTTCAACATATTAAAAAGTTTACATATCAGAACAAAGTTTTACAAAGCTTATTCAATAATATTTAAGTAGAGGAACTTTTAAAAAGATAGGAAAAGAGGAATCATTTGCCCTATCAAATACTAACATTCACCACTAAGATGTTAATACAAATCAGTTGAGAAACCTACATAAAAGAGGTGAATGGGATAGAAGGTTTCAGAAACAGATCCTTATGGATGACACAAAATGGCTGTAGATAGGTCCATTAATTAATATCTATAAACAGATGTCCTCACATAGCATAGCAAACATATCATTCAATGAGAGAAAAATTCTCAATAGGGGAATACAAAGGAGGTGGTGATCACAGGATGTTGAAGACTTCCACCACCAGCAAGTTGATAAGAAAATGTGATACATGCTATGCAAAATTTTATAGAAATTAGAAACAAATAATAATCATGAGTGAAAAATAAGAACAAATGATGGATAGACATTTAAAACATGAACCTTTTAAACATATACATTAAAATATTGAAAGACACATTTAAAATCACCATATTTTCTTAAGGAACAAAATCATAGTTAAAGATACACTGGAACATCTTGTTATGGGAAGAGGGAAAAGAAAGAGTTTTGGGGTTCAGTGAGGATGAGCAATGACAAAATAAATTTTATAACATTGTAATTAAACTAAAATTAAATAAGGTCCCTGCACAGAACTGGTAGACTAGCAGAAGATGCAATTAAGCTAACTCACCATGTCAGTAAAAAGAGGGGGGAAAACTTAAAAAAAATTGAAATCACCTTGGATGACACATTGTGTTTGATTTGGAGGAACAGGATCACACCTTCCTATACTGCCACACAGCACCCACCGCTGATGGAGCCACAGTTCTTCATCAACCTGTGCCCTCACCCTACTCTGATCTTCCCTTCTCCACCTTCTCCTCCATGAGCATCAGGTCCACAGTCATAATTTTGGCATTTGTTATTCGCTTAATTTTTTATCAGGCATTTAGTTTTGTTTCTCTGTATTCCACAAACGAGGGACACCAGCCAGTATTTACCTTTCCGCTTTGGACTTATCTTTAACAGTGTGCTTTTATTTTACAATTCTTTCTTTACAGACAGAAAGAAATAGGGATCCTAATCATTTTAGCAACTATAAACTTTTCTGGAAAATGTATGCAAAGGAAAGCACAGCTGAATAGGCTTAGTTGTTTTAAAACTCAAGTACGGACCAATAGGCATATATCCACATAGAACTAAACCTAGCCCTTAAGAGAATTCAAGAGAATGTAAAACCTGTGACATTCCACCACTGGCAACACATCAACATAGGCCGGTCCTTAAGGAAACTGAATTTTAAAATAGGGGTTCAACTCAACAAATCCATGACCAAGATGATGAATAAGGCAAGGGATGCAGGCCACAGGTGGACATGGCCAAACAATGAAAGAATGGAGGCGATTAAAGAATGCTGAATCTCTGTTTTCTGAAGCAAGGACATTCTGATGAGGGCATAAGCAGATGTAAACTGGGATGCCTAAACTCCAATAGTAACCTCTTTCTTTAGTTGCCCTGATGAGGCTACATTTCACTTTGGAAATTAAAAAAAAAAAAAATTGCACTGTCAAGTTAACATGCAAATCAAAGGGAAATAAATTCATGGACTGCCAGACATAAAGATTGCCTTACTGAAGGACTTTAGTGGAAACAGCATTTTTGATATTTTTGACTAATATGTGCAGATCATTAGTGAATAACCAGACCATGGTTCTTAAATATAATAAGAAATCAAACAAGTTTAGTGGCTATAAAATATTGTTTTCAATCAGGTGAAATGTTCTACCTTATTCCATCTCTGATTAAACCTTTCCCCTCAAATTGGAATAACTTCTCTTGGTAGAAAATCTAACATTAAACACTGAGGGCATGAGAGCAAAGTTATAAAATAAATTTTACCAAACTTGCCATTTCTTCTGTTAAAATGGATCTTAAAGATGGACTTCAGAATAGTAAGAAATTTAGAATAGTTTCAAGAGACAATGCTCAAGTAACATTATCATATTATATATGGCAGAAGATAGCACAGTTGAAGAAATATATTTAAATAGCTCACAATATTTTCACTCCAATCACATTCAGTGAGGCAACATAGACCCTACAGATCTTATATTCTCCTTAAAATATCTCCAGTTTTCACATGCTATAAACATATATAAGTAGATGTGTACATTTTATGTCAAAATAGTTGTCTGGGATAACAGAATAGCTATAACTTAAAAAAATGATGTTATTTAAATAATCATGTGAATAGACAAGTCTATAGATTTTTCATTCCTGCCCTGCATTTTCCATAATAAGACCGTCAGAAGTAATTTTCTCTAGGTTCTTTGGAAGGATTATGCACCCTTCACACACACACACACACACACACACACACACTCACACACACTTGCTCTCTCCACTTTTATCTCGTATATATATATATATATGTATATATATATATATAATGCATTCTATTGACTTAATGAATTTGATCAAATCTCAACTTCTATGAAAGCCTTCATATTTCCAAATATATTTTTAAATGACTACTTTTTTTTGGAAAATGTTTGGAAGACATTAAAATAATCTGCTATTTGCTGTACTTAGAAAAAATTTCTAGAAATGGATTTTTAAAACATGTAAAATATTCAAAATAATTCGTATAGAGTTCATTTCTGAAGAGAAACAAAAGACAATATGCATCTATCAAAAGGCAATCTGTATCTATCAAAAACTATACTCAATTTTCAAGTTAATATCAAAGAAAACATGAAATATGTAAGTTTGCTGTAATTTATTATAGAGGGAACACATTCTGACATAGTTATATTGCAAAGTTACATTCTAATTACTCAGAAAAAGCCTCCTATTAGCTAGTCATATTTAGTGATCACTTTGTAATGCACACAAAGAAAGTCCTTGTTTTGTATACTTGACCCTATATAAATATTGATTGACAAGAATATCTCAATTTAAAAACAGAACCCTCTTGTTTCATTCAATTTCACTATCACAAAACAAGTGAGTGATTCAATTTTCCCATCTGATCTACTGGCTGGATTATCAAACTTGACTAACTCAGATCTAACATGGATCAGTCTTCACATATTGAAGTATCTTAACATTGTTTATATACATTTTGGATATGTTTATAGATCATTTAGTAGGTGTCAAAAAATAGACAAATCATGAAGAATTACATCAAAGTCATTATAAATACCTATATGGGAAGTTTTCTATCCTGGACTCACTTAATTATTATTGTATTATTAATGGTCACAAACACATAAAAATTAACTAGTATTGGCATCCATTTAACTTAGGTACAACTTAATTCAAATTACTTTTTTTTTATTTTTCACTTTGAGCTATAACTGCAATTACCTTATTTATTGACATTACTGAGAGTAAAAAAGGGCACAATTAAGGATCAATCAGGATCCAAGTATGAACAGAGACTTTTCTGGAAAAACAGGGCTTATGTTCAGCCTAGCTCCAATAAAAAAGATCAAACATTCACAAACAGAAGCCTTGAATATCATTATTATTTCATCTATCTCTAGAAGACATAGTGGGAAAGACTCCTTATTGTAACATTCATGTCTTATAAATTAGAATACGAATTTCATTGTCTAATTTTCAAAAATATTGTGAGGATTTAATGCATGTTAGTTATTTCTATATACAAAAAAACATTAATAAGAACTGCATTTAAAATACTAGTGCATCTTTGATCTAGCTTTGTATATTTCTGCAACAGGAGAAAAAATAATTTTTCAAAATCATTTGAAACCTATATGCATGAAGTAGAAACTTTTAATTTTTATGAATTATTTCATTTAATGAACTTCACTAAGTAAAGTATTATGTACTAAAATGTAAAAGTAAGAAATATAAGGCTAGAAATGTAGTTAAGTATACTATTATGTGGGAAATTAAAAACTATATTAAACCTGAAAATCACTGAATGCTGGGTATGACTTTAATATAGGTTGCTTGAGTGAATTAATTGATTTTGTATATATGTCTATAAACAAATGTATATCTGTATATAGACACATTTCAAATCATATGTAAAACACTATATATAAAGTACAAAATATACTCTAATATTGAAACATACACCAGTATCAATAGATTCAAATACATTTACTTCAAGGAAGGTTATCCATGTATAGATCGAAGATATGTTCACATTTCTAATGGAAAATAAGAAATTGTGAAAATTATTTCAATATAAAACTATGGCATTTTTAAGTAGTTATTTGCATAGATGCCACTTTATTATAGATACTAAAATATCCAAAATATTACTAACTACGGAAGTCATCTTATATTGTAAAGCCTATGACACACAGCCATACTTATTTTATAATCGAGTTTGTTCTATTCCTTGGCAAAAGAGCTTTCAATAAAAAAGATTTTATTTTAAGTCTGAATTAAATAGTGGTAAATGTATTAATATAAAATGTCTACCTACAGGAAGAGAATTAATAAGCACCTATTTGTACTATACACAATAAGATTTTGTGTTCCTGATTCTCTTTGTCACCATCTCTTCTATCTTTTTTTTTTTAATGTTAAATGCAGATAATTTGATGTAGTTGGAGGTTTAGGGGAAGAACTTCTCTTTGTCAAAGGGAACTTAGCAAGCTCAAAGCATACAGTTTACAGAAATATTCTGAAAGTTTTATAAAAAGCAAAAGCACCTTTCTTTAATGATGGAGCTATCTAAAATATATATTTAATATTACATCTGCACACATCTACATATTGCTCATTGGTGATATAAAGCACTATCTAAATTATGCGTGTAGAATAAAATCTGCACACATCTTAAATGCTTTTAAAAGAAGCCACTTTAATCATTCTTTAATCATTCAAAGCAGTGAAATTTTCTCAATAAAAGCAAATTTTATTATTTCATTTGATCTTTAGAATATTTCATATCTTTTCCTGTTGATTAAAAAAAAAGTTTAGTTTGTCAGGATAGTTCAAACTTGAATGCTTCTCTTAAAAAGCTCTGCTGAGAAGTCATTAAAATTTGTTCAGTGTGCTTCTGCAAACTGAATCTATGTAGTGACCTTTATGTCTCACTTTTAAAATTTCAATCTGTCTGAAATCACTAGCTTATTTTCCCTTTTTGCTTTTACCAAAATCCCCTCTTTTGACCTCAGCTGCTTTGACCCTCACCCACATGCTGCATGATTAATACCGAAGTGGAGCTGCATTAAGCATTTGCTTTGATGAGCTCATTATCTTTCCTCTTTCTTATTTTTCTTTGAGTTCTTTTTGATATGTATGAATTCGTTGCAAACTGACAAGAGACTTATGGTGATCTTCTGCACCCCTAAATAGGCTTTTATCTACACCCTTTCAAATGCTGCAGCAATATTAGGATGTATCACTCTTTTTACTTTGAGAACCCAGAGCAATCTATTTATTCAAAAAAATTAAATAATAGAGGAAAGACTAATATGAGGTCATGAACTGTGTCTATCTTTGGGAACAACATTGTGAAACACTGCAAGGAAAATCTGTTTACAACTGATTTCTGCAACTGACTGATCTGCTCCCTTATATTTCTCTATTAATTAACATAATTATGAACTGTATTGACCTCTGACCTAGACAAATAGCAAGAACTTTTTCCCTTTTGCAAATCTTACAAATAGTTCACAGATCAATGCAACTCTCAGTGATATTACTAAAAGAAAAAAGCTATCATTTCTATAAATTGAAAAGCAGCACAATTTTTATTAATAAATATAAAAAGTTATATACATACATTTATTGCACACAGGGCATATATATGTACTGATATATATTACAGTAACTGGGTACATTTGCTGTAGTCTATGTCATGAGTGTTACAACGTCCATTGCATATTCCTGAAGGGCACAGTGAAATGGTTATAAAACAAACTTTGAATGTTTAGTCAGTTATAAACCAGTTTTGCAGAATCTTGCATGTTACTGCCACAAGTCATGCTAGAATCAGATATAAAATATTTCCTTTTATTCTCATTAATCCAAGACCTAAAGTCTAGTAGTTATAATAATTTTTTTCTATTTCACAGATATTAATTGGAATAGCATGAATAATTAAAGGGAAATTTTCAAAAATGCTTTTTCTTTAATTTCCCATTGACATATCAGTGATAGAAAATAAATATATTATTTGATATATAAGTTAACCTCTTTAAATAGTGTATTTTATTTTGCTGCTATAGAATCCTAGTCTGAAACCAAGTTAATCAACAAAACAAATAAGTCAATCTTCCATATAATTAAAATTAAGTAAAGATGTAATTAGTTCCTGTACCATTCACTTTGAAATGAAAGGTAATAGTTCCTAGTTATCTCTACATAACAGATGTAGAGAAAAATATCTGTATATTATCAGGAAGATTCTTGGAAGAAGACTCATTTCTTTGAATCAACCTCCCCTCTCCTCTAATGACTCAAGAGGATTTAGTAAAAAATGAGCATTGATAGTGTTAAATCATTCTGTCTGCTGCAATCATATTTTGCTTTTGGGATACAATATTATGAAGGGTTCAAAAATAACAGAATCACAAAGCTGTATGTTTTCTACTAAGCAAAAAAAAACTAATGTGTACTGTGTATTAATGAGCTATCTGACTCTCTTCAGTGTGCCATAATAGTTAGCTAGAAAGGATCCTGTGGGATAGACTTTCTTAACCCTATGGTGTATTGAGGAAACTGAGGTTCAGGTGAAGCAATTTTTCAAGACAGCACTAGTCATAAATGAAGAGTGCAAGTTCTTGTAAAATAAAGAACTGCCTATTTATGGTAAGTCAATTTCCTTATATCAACAAAATCATTGCAAATCCCAAACTTATTAGCAAACTAAATTTTCCAACTTACAACTCATTTACTTTCTTCTCCCAAATGATTTGACTAGACACAACATCTAGGTTGAAGTCTAATGTTTTATCCAAACATGTATTTTTCAATCCATAATTCAGACAAAACATGCAAAGATGCTAGCTGAATAAATGTGTCTTTCATAAAATAAAAATTGAAAGACATTAAAAATACTGAAAAGTATTTAGGCACAAAAATCTTTGAGGTGTGCAATAAAGTGGACTATGTAAAACTACACCCAGAAATAATTAACAAGTCCCTTGAGGCACTGCTATAGAAATACACTAATTTGACATATTTCAACTTCAAAATTGGTGCTGGAAAATAACTCTGGTATTTATACAGTACTATCTGATTGTATTCACACTAAACACCAGAATCTGAATTTATAGATGTAAAATACATTTTTCTTCAGCTCATCAGCAATAGATTATATTTTAATTAAAGTTGGAGATCAATTCTTTTCAAGTCAGTTGGTTCGATCCATAAATGCATTAGCCATGTATTCTACGTTCTTAAAAGAATTAACTCATAATAATTTTATGAGGTGGATACTTTCATTATTCCCACTGTGGAGATAAGTCATGAGGCATTAAGCACCTTGTCCAAGGTTGAATAGCTAGTATTTGGGAAAAAATGGGATTCAAATTGACATTTCTACAGCCCCAGAACTTGTATTCTTTGTTATTACATTATGTTATAAATTCCTCTGCAGTCCACAGTTTCAATCTGCAATACCTCACACAGAAGATTAGAGCTAAATACAAACTTCCTAATACAAAGCAAATTATCTACTAGAAACTATTGCAATATCATATACCTCTCACTGATGAAATACTACATAAATTCTACAGTAAAAGTTAGCAAATACTTAAGGGAAATTATCTCAGATTCCAGTTTTAGTTACCTCTACTCCAATAATAATGGTAGGGACTGATATGCAGGATCACCAGGACTAACTTTTTTCCAGTTAATTTCAACACATGAACACACACATAAAGAATTACATATATACACATGACACAGTGCAGACATAAACCCTGAATTTATCCGTTCCTGTAAAACTGGGTTATTTGAAGTAGTAGATAAAGGAGAAGGAAAGCAATTTTATAATCTGATAAAACAAATAGTAAAGAGAAGATGTTTAAATAGTTTCCAAGGTAACTGCTTAAGGACATGGAATCTATTAATAGGGACAAAGGATTTTGAGCCCAAGCAAGAAAAAAAGGAAATTAATGCTACCTTTTCATGAAAATCAAATAAAAGGCAAGATTAAATAGTAGAAAAATGAAAAAGTTAAAATAAATTTATTTACATGGATTACATTATTAATAATGTGATACAGCTCATGAGGATCTACATAGTGGAATTTAGAAAGATGATATTAAAATATAATCATTATAATTTTATCAACATTAATAAAGTCTAAAGTTAAATTTACTATATGTAATTACTTATAGATTTTGTAGTAGTAATTAATAAATATAACTATAATGAGAAAGACAATACCATCTCATAGGAATCTATTAATAGAATTTAGCACATATTTTATCAATCTATCTTACATCAAATATCAATCATCTGATAGGGTTAACTAGCAGCTATATTCTCATTACTCTTAAACACAAAGTAAGCTCACATTAAAAAGGTCAAAAATCCATATGCTTTAGGCTTATAACTTGGACATGAGGTAAATTACTACTGTAAATTTATGTAATTATGGAATTAATAAAGAATTATCAGCTACTTTTTGATTCTGCTTTATTTAATGTTAGGATTTCATTTGCTATGGTCCTGAGGAATTAGCCTAAAGTGCATCACCCTGAAGCAGCCATCTAATTCTTCACTACTGTTTTATACATATTAAAACATTCATGAAATAAGTATAAAGTTAATAGCAATATGCATCTCCTGTAGTGATATGCAAACTATGATTCTTAGGTTGAGTAGTTTTTATTGTTTTTCATATTATGATAGATTTTTTTCACAGATTCCCTTAGAAAACCAGTAAGTGTCAGACACTGCTTTAGGCATAAATTAGAATGATTCTTTGTTTCTAGTGTGGTGCCATCTCATAATCAGGCCTCAACACCAGTTCATGCAAAGTTGTGAAGCACTAATTTAACAAAGCAAGATAGAAAATGTAGGCATCTATGCTCAAGCTTGCCTACTAGAAAAAGCAAATAAGTCTCTAAATCTCTCATCATGATATTTTTAAAATGCTTTCATCTCCTATGACTATCAGGATTATTGCAGTGACCACAGAAAAACTGTTCAAAGAAATTCAAACTTCTGTAGAAGAAAATATAAAAACTAACTACTAATGTGTAAAATATCCATACAACTATACCACCACCATTTTCATCATTGATAAGTTAATTTTCTCTTTTAGAGTATGAAACTTCACCTTCGCTGTAACACTAAAATTTAATGAATTCAAAGTAAAAAAATAATAATTTTAAGGTAAGCATCTATTATTCATAATTGCAAAGTCCCTGTTTCTTTATCCCTTAAATCAATAAAATATATGTTTGATTTTTTGGATTCATAGTTGTAGGCCTCTAAAATAAAATTATCGTATTTATGAGTGTTCTTAAAAAAGAATTGAATGGCATTTTAACCATCTCAAAAAAACATTTGATTCAATTTAGTTGTTAATTTGTAAGAGATTGAAATCCAAATATTAAGTTAAAAGTGCATAAATTCATATCCAAATGCAGTTCCTCATAATATAAAATTAATATGGCATGAACTTCATAAGAGTGATATTTTATCAATTGCATAAGCATAAAATATGCAATAGGCTTTATAACATCTCTTTTGAGAGCAAAAGATGATGTAATTATATGATGAAGGAAAAACATTACATGTATCACACAATCTAGTATAAACTGAGCTACAAACATATGTACAACTAAACATTACCTTTCCTATCATTCCCATATTATTACCACTTTTTCCCCACTCTTCTACACTCTTATATTAGAATGTAAATCTCAATATTTATCCTGATACCTTGTTCAAGTCCATCTGAGTTTTCACATTTTATACAATGGAAAGTTCCCTTGGGAGCCATTAATAAAAGTTTGGGGATGTCCAAAGTATTTACAGTACCAGAGTGTGTTTGAGAGGGATAAGCTTCCTTCATCGATCACCTTTATTGATCAAGGAAATACAGCTAACACAAACATATTGCAGATAAACTTCCAAATATGTCTCTCTAAATCAAAAGGTAAATATCTCTAAAATGCATGAAATTTCATTACTCAACAATCAAGGGGAATGTAAAAAATCAGAGAACAGCACTAAAAAAGATGCCACTACATTTCTAGATCATTAAGATTTTATCATATTACATTTATCAAATATTATAACTTCAAATATTAAAGAACATGATCACTACAGCAAACAAATGAAAATTCTATTAACAATGTAACATGTTGTGTCTAAATTATATCACAGAAATAATCCTCCAGGGTAAATTATATGTTTCCTTTAAAATGCATTTTTGAACTGAATTTGAATGTTTCCCTAGGTGGTATGGAGTCTCAAATTTACTTCAGTGGTCCATCTGCTAAATATTGAAGACAATAACTATTGACTTCCCATATTTATCATCTGACAATTCACTGAGTTTTGTGACTTTCAGGTAAGAGCACACATGTTCCATTGTGCTCTGTGGGATTATTGGGTTTGCTAAAGAAGACATTAGAATATATGAAAAGAAAGACACGACATGGGGAAGATGGTGGCCAGGGCACATAATTAAATTCAATTCACGTACTTTGTACAATAGTTCTTTAAGCATTGCTTTATTTGAAGATGATACATTACTTCTTTTAAATAAAAAGCTGTTCCAAATCAACAATTTAAAAATGTAGCATATCATTGGGGTTGATTTCTAAATCAGCTTCCAGGAAAATCACTTTAGAAAAAAGGTTTTTTTTTTTTTTTTTATTGTTTGTTTGGTTTCCATAATGAAGTCTCTCTGGATTGATTCTGTTGTGGAGCAGCCTTTTCCCAAATTCGATTACAAGTATATGTCAAGATGAGGCTTCTGTGTGTTTTTGACATATATTCACCTATGAATAAACCACAAATATGTCTGTGGTCTTATTGGGATAATTGCTTATTTCAGTTAAATTCTTTCTAAATAACAATGACTGAATACTGTTTCAAGACTGAAAGTATCCTTAAAGATTCACTGAGACTCAGAGAAAATAAAAGTGTTCCAGTCAAAGGGATATAGCTTGGGAGAACTTTGCGGTATACAATGATGTAAGAACAAACATACATAATCCATATAAAAATTATAAAAACCTAAAATAGGTAAAGATGACATTTTTGTGGGGGCAATTCTTTGTTGGTCAGGCATGATCCCACACATTAGTACAGGAGACTTAATATTGCTGGTCCTCTATGTTATGAAAACAATCAAAAATATAAAAAACCCATTTTATACATCTCTAAATGGCTTTTTGACGGGACTTGGTATCTCTCCAGCTTAGACTGACAGATCGTCATTTAAAACTGAGCAAGAGTCACAGCTTGGTTTCCATTTCAGTTCTTTCCCCACAATATAAGCACCTATGATCTAAAATTATATACAAATATTTGATACTTTCAAGTACTTTTACTCATTTGAAACTAGAGTATATAACTTATGCAAGGTCAAGTTCATGTAGCTCTGTTACACTATGTGGACTTGCAAGGTTTTCTTTTAAGTCTGTCTTTGTTCAGCCTGTGAAAATGTTTTTTTGTTTGTTTGTTTGTTTTTTGTTACTTTTTTTTGCTCAGATTAAAAGCAAAAAAAGACATCTATGTTATAGCAACAACCATTTTCTTACTTTCAAAAGATTATGGTGATTGTCAAACTTACCTTCTAAAACTAGAGCTAATATTTAAAATAAAAATTAGCTTAAACATCTAGTTTAAGGCACTGCAAGTAAATTATTAGAATGTGTTTCTGGCATCTACTTATCCAAAACTAGCATAGTGTCTTTGACTGATGGGGGAATATATACTACTACTTAGGTGAGAACAATTAAATTCTCCATTTGACCATACTTTATATGAGATGAAATAAATATTTCAAAAAGTATGTTGAAGCACCATCAACTGTCTGGCCAAACCACCAGTGATGCAGTCAGTGGTAGCAAGGATGGTAGATGGTAGTCAGTGGTAGCAGGGATGGTAGATGATAGTCAGTAGTAGCAAGGATGCAGGTGGTGCAGTTCACTGAGACTAGAGCAAGCAAAACTGGTTGTAGTGCAGGGGCAAGGAGGGCCTGGAGAAGGAGGTGTCAGACAGAGGGCTCAGCCCTCAGAGCCAGTCTAGCCACCCTGGGCTTCATAGGGCTCCCCAAGTCACCTGTATCACATGCTGCTCCCGGTTTCTTGGAACAACCCTAGGAGTAGACTTACTGGAACCCTTAGCTGACAAATGTACTCCATTTACAGTCCCCATTGGAAGAGATGGGATGTGTCTAAATGAGGGTAAGAGGGAGAATGTTTCCCTGATTATTTGAAAGTTCACCCTATTATCTTATTTTAATAGCCAACTTCCAATAATCTGCCAATATTATAAGACTTGGCTTACTAAATATTAAATTTCTGGAAAAGCTTCAGAACATCAGGTGTGTAGGAGGAGATGTACATTTGTGTTCATTTACATCTAGTTGGAGAGCCAGAAGGACTCTGGGAAAGCATGCTGGGAAAAATTAGCTTTGCACAAATCAAAGAACAAAATAATATTCCTATTGGTGTACAGTAATTGGTGAAATGTGTAACACAATTAGGAAATAACAGAGTTCAGGTCAATAGATAGGGTGACTCTTCATTAAATCTTATGAAGAAAGGAATGAATGCTGATAAAGATAATTATAGTAAAATGAAAGTGGTTTGATATTGCTAAGTAGAATTAATTAAGCTAATACAGTTTGCTCTGGAAAATATCTTTTGGAAAGTGTTGCTACAATTCTTGCTGTTTGTGTTTACAACACAGAGGACATTCTTATAACTTTTTATTATAAGACGTTACCTCAGAGATCAAATGCATCTAGAAGGTGAGGGATGGTAGAGAGGAAATTTGACTTACTCAAAGTAATACAATAAGAAAGGGTAATAACAAGTATAACCCTCGACCAGCATTCTTCTCTAAGAAGTCCCTGATTAATTTTGAGTAGATGTACTCTTCAGAGAAAGAACTGTTTTATAGGAATACAGTTATTGAAATCCCACAAATCAGATTTAGAATATTAGTGGAAAGATCACATTCGTTTGAATATGTCATCCTGGGCAAGGAAATTTAGGTTTGATTCCCAGCTTACCTACTGATATGTGGACCTGTTTTCTCCAAGATCAGTACGGGATTTGGTTATACATAACTCACAAATAGCTATCAATATGAAATAACAGTATTAATGTCAAAGATCCTAGCACAGTGCCTGGTATAAAACACGACTTGCAATTAAGTCATCTCCTACTTGTTTGGCTCCTAACAAAGAATAATTTGACCTCTACTCTCCTGCCATCCCATTACTAGAGATGAAAAATAAAGGGGGCTACATTTTCTACATAATAGGTGACTGGTTTTTAAGTCTTACGGTTGAAAGTGAATTCAGTAAGGGCAATATACATAATTTTGTCTCATTTGCTTGCATAATATGTCTTGTAGTGGCATGTGTTTGGATTTTTGTCTGCCCAATGAAATTTGTTTTACTTGTATAAGTTTTTAAAAATATTTGGATTAAACTAGCAACAACATTAATATATCGTATAGTAATCTAGGTCCTACATTCCTTCAGTGCTTTTCAAAATCCACTATTTACATAAAAAATACTTTAGATATTTATCCATCTCTGATTTTTCCTAGAATCCTTGAAGGCATCTACCTCAGCTTTCTCACTTTTTTTTTTTTAGACTCAAGAAAAAAAGTCGTGTCTTGTGCCATTAGGTGTGAGGAACCATCATATATGAGCAAGATCTGGGTTGGGTGTAAGGTACATTCACGTACATCGTATCTGGCTTTACAACGCTAAAGAGAGTTTTGCCTAGCTCTTCCCCGCTGGTGGTATCTTCTGTCCTTCCATATTGACTTTTACTAAAATCATTTCCACAAGGTAATGGTGTCTCCTGCTAGATAAAGGGATACACTGCCCCCTTCCCTCCGTGTATTATTACCCCACAAGATTCTGCTTTTTTTTTTTCTATGTTCATCACACTGTATCCATACTTTTATAAGGTATTTAATGTCTTAAGAGGCACAATAAAATCACTGCTAGCTACATGATTGCTTTCAGTCCAGTCTCTAACTGATTCATTTCTCTCGTGAGCTCCCCCTCCTGCAACAACTAGGTCAACTATCATTTGCTTTGTCTATTATTGTGCTTTCCAGATCATTTTCTTTCATTCTTTCCTAAACTGCCCACAAAACAAAACTGAACAAAACTACTGTATTTACCTATGTTGTGCCAATAAGGTATATGATGTTAGCTCAAATCATATTCACTTAACTTCTATTTACAAAATTTACTGAAATTTAGATATCTAGGCATGGTGGGTTCCCTAGCTCATGGACCTTTATCTAATTTATCTAATTTCTTTATCTCCTCCCCCAACATTATTTGTAGAAGTATAAAATGAGTGCCTTTATTATTTACAATCAACACATTCTTGCTCAAAAAGATCAGGTTTTTTTCTTATTTATTCATTTCTCAAAATTTCTGCTTAGTCTATTGATATTCAAATTCTGGAGAAAGCGATTTGGGAAAAATGTGGAGCTAGTAGGAACATTGAGATGGGAACAAAAGCTATGGGGATAGATAGTGTTTCTGTGAGATTTGACTGATAGTCACTAATGATTTATCTTATCCTTTAATTACTCTTATAAAGAATTCCATTTGTAACCAGACATTTTTCTAATCCACATTCAAAATAACGATAAGTCAAGATTTTTCAAAGACTGAAGCTTAATGTAAATATGATAGGATGAAATTTACTCTTTTGATAGACTTTATAATCCCCATATGGTTGTCGGGGGGAAGAAAATATTGCTAGAATTAACTGAATTTTAAAGTGTTTACCTTATAATTTTGGAGAGTATTCCTGTTTATTTTTTACTATTCAAATATTTGCTTACATGAAAACTTGATATAGTTAATTGGTTGTCAATTCTTTTGTCCTAAGCTGGCCATGGAAAATTATATGCTATGATTCATGATTAGCATAACATACAAAAGTAAGAAACAAAACAACACTTAAGAAAAAAATCCCAGTTAGAACATAAAGTAGCATAAAATACTGGAGAGAGAGATTGTTTTATGCAGCCTAATGTCACAAAATAAGTGTCATTTACTTACCAGTTATATACTTTTCAAGTGAATAAAAAACTTCATTAGTAAATAATTCTAAATGATATATGCATACTTTCCACACACATAAACTAATAGATTATTAAAATGTATGCCCTAGTGGCATAGTTTAACTCAAGTACTCTTTCATAACGTTTATATCGTGATAGAAGTATCAGCAATAGTGTCAGAAAAAGAACTGAGGGACATGTGGCTTTATATTCTAACATCTTTCTGTTGCTGTCAGACTGTTTCAAATGAATGACATGCAGATATCGAACATGTAATGAGCTTAAAATGAGCAATATCCAAAGAGTAAAAACACAAAATTAAGATGAGTTTAAATACCCAAAAGCTGTCAATCAGAATTAAATAAATACCATCAGGTTATTCTTTGACAGTGAAAAAATAAGGGCAACTGAATAGAAATGCACAATTCTACACACAGTCATTTCCGAAATTTCCCTTTTTTTTTAAGACCCAGGGTACTAGTTGACAGAAATGCAGCTGCACTATTCTTAAACTCCTTATAATTAAGGGTGGAAATGTACAATCAAGTACATATATCAACAATTAGTTGTCTGATTAAGGACATCCTCACTTCTTTAATCTTGAAACACCTGTGATGTACAGAATTGTAACTCGTCAGATTTGATCTGCAGCATACTGACGTCTCCAACCACATTTTGTATGAAGATAAGAAACTGGTTGCTAAGCTTACAGACTTCATTCTCTGATGATATAAATATCTGGGATTCCAAAATCCTTTACAATAACAGGAACTCAACTGCCATGACCTTAAAAAAAGATTTTCCTATCCAGAAAGGATTTGAAACCACTCTCTTCTATCTGCAATCAATAGCATTGCTGCTTGTAACCCAGTAAGAATAACCCTGTTTGAGCCATTTCAAGTATGTTCATCAGGTAGTTCACCTCCAAGAGTTACTGAAGCATCTCTATTGAGCAGATACCATTTTTCCTAAGTAGTGTTTCTAGGAAAGCAAAATAAATAAAGAAAATGAGATTGGTGATGCCTAAAAGGAAAAAGTGATCATGTCTACAAATCTTCAGTTCTGATTTCTATTCAAGGAAGAAGTCAGAATTGGTTGTGAGTTTCCAGCTACTACTGGCTTCATAGCAAATCTGCACTTCCAATGGCCAGTGAATGAGCTCTTTGGACCCTCCAGACACTGAGATTTCCATGAGAACATACTTGGGAAAGACTCATCGGCCTGAATGAGGTTTTGCAGAATGTTTGTGTGGCCTTAACTTTCCAGCTAATATATCTTTTTTCCTTATCTGCCTTTTCAGTTGTCAGGTCTAAATTGCTATCTGAAAAATCCTTCCCCACTTTTGCTCCCACCCCACCTCCGTTACCTTGCACAGACATTATCAATAAAAATCTTGGACCACTCATTCCATCTTGGTTTCTTTCACAAAAAACTCAAAGTCACCCCAAATTTTCTACATAATATATATAGCAATATATAGCATAATATAATATATATATAACATAATATATATAATATATACATTACATACATTATATATATATATTAATGAATAGGTATGAACAGCATCATTCTTGACCCTAGGACAACTTATCTTATGAAAAGTCTCCTTCCTATTGAGTCCACAACACATGGTTTTATAAATTGTTTTGTCACCTCATTGCTAATACCTTGTCACACTACTCTTTTAAGACATGTATTATAGCAGCTTTCCCACCTGTGCTTGTGGCCATACAAGTGGGTCTCTTTTATTTTTTTCTCCTTTTCATAATGAATCTGTCCTCTTAAAATGTAAATCTACAAAATCCATAAATATGTACAGAATAGTGTTTCAAAGAGGAATATGACATATCTACATAAAAAGTCTATCAGCTGCAGAATTACCTGAAATCTGGAACTTCTGTCATTAGATTTCAAAGTTTAAAATATTACCTGTAACTAAACCTATTTCACTTATACACAACTAATATTTGTAAATAATAAATATTAAAAGTGATTATTAGAAATTTATCCCTTCAGGTATGAAGAGATTTATAATGCCATGAACAAAAATCAATAATCAATAGTGCTGTCACAAAATCAATGTTTGTAATAGATTTTTCCTTTTTTTTTGTGCCATGGAGATACTTTCCCCACTTGGTACAAAACTTTGTGATGGTTGGAAGTAAATGTGTATCTATTTTAATGATTTGTAAATTCAGGTGTGAAAGTAAAAGAAAGAATAGGCATAAAGTGTGTATCTTCCTAGTTATTTTCAGGTATGTCAGTGGTAGGGGCCATATAACTTTAAATAGGGGATCTACTAATATTAAAATGATTATTTCATCATGTTGAATCCTGCATGTTATCTTGTAACTCTCTAGGGAGCATATGATTTGATCTACAATTCTCCTTCAATCCCCTGTTAACCATTTTATTTCATTTTATAGTAGTAGAATCTATCAAAAAACAAAACAAAACAAAACAAAACTGAAAGTAGCAAGTTATTCTTGTCCAAGTTGATTTTATACATTACAGAAAAAAAAAGTTTCTACCATATAAGAACATTAGCCCCATTTCTTTTCTTTTTTTGTTTAAAAAATTTAACTGGTTTTGAATATATTATCAAACATATTTCAGTAATTCTGATCATGTGCACCTCTATTATTGGCATTCTCCAAATTCTTCAAATGTAAAATAATAATTTGTGAATATAAATTTGCCATGTATTGTTTATAGCTATATGGTATGTATGTTGCTAAATTTTTAGGAATTGTAGTTTAACATTTGAATGGTTCATTCACCAGTATATTAAACTGAATTTACCAGTTCAATTTTAAGTAGAACAGCTTTGTGATTATATGAACATGTTTGCAATTGAGCAGATCTTGACTTCTACCCCAGAGGCTATTAATATATTAAGTTACACCACATCTTTCTTAAGCTTCTTCAAACATGCTCTTATTAGTTTATAGAAATGAGTAAAAAAAAAAAAAACTCCTAAAAAAGAAACAACTGTCCCAAAAAGGAGCAGCCTGTGTCAATTCCATGAAGACATAATGCCTAATTGTAGCTTTAGTTTCTCTGAAAAGAGGAATCTTAAACCTCCAGTCTGAAATTTCCAAGTCAGCATTAATGGTATTTTCATTGCAAGACCTCCCCACCTACCCTTAAAGGAAAGTAATTTTGTCAGGCACAGTGGCACGTGCCTCTAAGTGGCAGCCTAGGAAGTCACGGTGGGGTCTGGGGATTGTGTTTTCAGTCCAACCCAGGGCAACACAGCGAGACCTAGTCTCAAAAAAATAGCTGAGTGTGGTGGTCTGCACCTATAATCCCAGCTACCTGGGAAGCTGAGGCTAGAGACTGCTTGAGTCTGTGGTACCCTGGGCAACGTGAGCCTGTGGTTCCAGGGGCAAAAATAGCAAGACCTAGTCTTAAAAGAAAGGGGAGGGGGAGTAACTTTACCGGAATAATCTTTTCCTCTTCTTGTCCTATCTTCTTTCTGACTATAAAACCCTTCAGTTTTTAGAAAACCTTACAGCATCTTTGCAATTTTATATTGGATACTGCCTGATTCATAAATCAATGAAGACAACTGCATGTTCAGATTTAGATGAATTTTTAACACCTCTGAAAGATGTTTGCACAAAAGTATATTCCATAAAAATTCAATTCAAACTGGCTAGATAATTATTACTTAAATGAGAAAACTTTACACACACATACACATAAATCATTTAAAAGAATGAACAAGTTAAATAATATACATGGGCACATTTTATTTTTATAGGATTTAGGTCTGTATTTTTGAAATTTATTATTATATCAGCATACTAATCACTAATAAACAAATTACCAATAAATTAAAATTACTCCTACATAGATATTTACTATTAGGAAGCATAATTTTAAAAATAAGTTGAATCATATCAATCATCTGAAATCAGCAATAATTTTACTTTGTGGCATGTCAATTTAAATCAAATTTCCAAGATATTTAGGTAACTAAGACCTGGACTCATATTAAAGCAAGTTAATGGATAACCTTGAATGCATAAATGGTTTCAAAAATAAGATGGTAAAGCATTAGTCATATAGTATTAAATATATAGTTTTTTATGCTGTCAAATAGGTAGTTTTTGGATCATGTCAATAAATATACTTTTCTTCAGCTATCTGTATGAGAAGGATATGTGTGACTGCAGAAGATTGTATTATGTTATTGAGCTTCGCTGACATGCTCAAGGCTTTGAAGAACAGAACTTGCCATGTTGGGTTTTCCCAAGACATTGAGGATAGGTCTTCCCAGATATGTCACCGTGGCACCTTAACGTCATCAGTTAAGGCCATTCAAGACCCTGCAGACTCAAGGGAAACATTTTCCTATCCCTTAGTAGCTAGAAGAATGACAATTGGCAATATTTCCCAGAATTTGTCCTTTTATCGGTAACAAGTTTTCTATTGAACCTATCTATATGCCAGGGTATATATCAAGCTACAACTCATCAGTTCTTTGTTCTATGGATCACCCTTCCCTTGACCCATGAATCTCACTCTCCTCTCCCAGAACTGCAAGTCACCATCCTGCTCCTTATCTCAGATAAATGCCCTCATTTTCCTCAATGATTTTAGAATCTATATTCAAGTAAATACTTCAAGTGTATTTAATTAAGTTTGTCTTTTTCTTCTACTGATCTATTTGATATTGATTTGATTGCTTGGCCAGACCCAAAATAAATTGTAGGGGCAGAGGGAAAATTTTTGTCTACCTCTACACTTTAGCAGGCAAAAGTTCTGATAGTATCCCCCCTTTATTTTTCTCCACACACACACACACACACACACACACAAGTGATGATTGGGACCATTTAATTCAGACTCATGAAAAGAGAAACAGACCCAAAATGGTCTTTCACACCATGCTCCACTAAGATAGAACTAACTGCATTTTAACATAGCCCAGAAGTAAAAATTTTAACTAATCAATCTAGAATTTCCTGGTTGGCACCAATAAAGTCACTAGCAAGATAATACACACTCCTACCAGCCCATAAGTGAAGGTGGCTCTGCCTGAAATAGCCTTTCTTTTCTTTTGCTAACACTCCATCCTCTTTATGAGAACACAAAATCCTTCTTTCTGGTAAAAATCTCTTGAAGTGACTTTCTTTTCGCTTAATGAGATTCCATTGGATTCATAAATTATTTAATATCACCACATATGTTTCCAAATTTACTAGGATGGATTTTTTTTTCCCCATACGTTTTGGAATTTGTATCTAAAAATGGTGCCTTCTCAGAACTTCATAGAAAGATGATACCAAGTACATTGAAGTTTTCTTACTTTAAAGAACAGAATCTGTTTCCAGGTGTTAGAAAATTCATAGAGCAGAAACACAAAATGTGTCAGGATTTCCAGGTCTGTTCCTCCAAAACCAGGCATACTTCAGGGCAACAGATTGATGTTGCATGATTACAAGGAACAAGAGTAAATTATAGGAAAATAAATGAAATGAAAATTTATTTATGTACTTATCTCTACAGATTAGTATCAATATTGTTTTTTCATGTTCTGTTTTTATTGTTATACAAGAGAACTTTCTATTCATACATTAATATCTCTAACATTTGATACAAGGATTAGTCTGAGCTCATTCTTTAGGAAACAGATGACAGAATGAATTCTAAAAGTAAAGTGTAAGTTTCTCCTTTGTAAAAACCATTTATAGCTTTAGGAGAAATCTTCACCTATCAGGTTTCTTTAACAGGAAGTCTTTTCAACCTGAATCAAGACACAAAAGAGTGAAGATGTCGCCATTCTTCACACCACACATCACATACATAATGAAAGGATCACAGTCTCTATGTAAGAGCTAAAATTATAAATTCTTAGAAAAAAATATATACAATGGTAAACCTTAAAAAAAACTTGTTACAAAAGGACTGGATATAGTCATAAATCTTTAAGAACTTAGGTTAGGAAAAGAATTTGCTACACTACCAAAAACTTAACCAATTTCAACAAGGGCTGGTATGAATGTAGAGAGAAAAGAACACTCTTATACTGCTGGTGGGAATGTAAACTGGTCCAGCCACTATGGAAAACTGTGTGGAGGTTCCTCAAATTAATGAAAATGGAACTAACATTTGACCCAGCAATCGCTCTTCTGGGAATCTACCCCAAGGGGACCTCAATACCTATACAAAGGGACACCTGTGCTCAGATGTTTACTGCAGCACTATTTATAATTGCAAGGACATGAAAACAACTCAAATTCCCCAAACAGATGAATGGATGAAAAATATGTTGTGTATGTACACAATGGAATATTACTCATCAATTAAAAATGACAAATTAGATGAATTTATGATAACATGGATGCACCTAGAAGAAATTATATTAGCAGAAACAAGTCAAAAAGAAAAAGACAGACACCAAATGATTTCACTACTATATGGGACAGGGGAAAGATAAAAAGCCATGAAGAAAAGTCAAAACAAGCCAACAACCAAATTTAAGTACACAACTTAGGTGGGGGGTCAGGGCAGAGTGGGAACGGTCAGGGAGGCTGGGGGGATGAAACCCAGGGATTACAAAGATGTGAAATTTATATATAAATAAATTATTTGATTACAAAAATAGTAAAAACAAAAAAATAAAAAATCTTAAGTGATTAAATAAAAAGTTAAATTGGATTTTACCAAATTCAAACTTTTAAACACAGATGACATAAACAATAAAGTAAAATAACAACTCAAGGGTGGGAGATGACACTTGTAAATCACAATTCTGGTGAAGGATTTGTACCCAGAAGGCATAAAGAAATATTAAAATTCAACAGTAAAAGGACAAAAAGTTCAATTAAAATTGAGCAAAGGATTAATAAGTTTCTCCAATATATGTACAATATTTACAGATGTTGAATGAAAATATAAAAGATGTTCATGTCTTCTGCCAGAAGGGAAACACAAATCAAAATCACAGTGAAACACCATTTCATTTTCAATAGAATGTCTATGTAAAAAGATAACAGCAAGTTTCAGTGAAGATGTAAAGAATTGGAATCATTTTTAAACTGTTGATGATAATGAAAAAAATTATACATCTACTGGGAAAAGTTTCTAGGAATTCCCTGGGTGGTTAAACATATAGCATAGTTATCACAAGACTTAACATTTCTGCTTCCAGTTATGTATCCAAGAAACATGAAAACATATATTCACTCAAAACCATGCATGATTTATAAGGAATTCATAATAATAATGAAAATCAAAAAATGGAAAAGATAACTAAAATATACATCTCCAAAGTATATATACAGACCAACAGATACATAAAAATAAAATGTACTCATTACTTAATATCAGAGAAACACAAAACAAAAGCACAATGAAATAAAATCTCACACTTGTGAGAATGACCCATACATCAAAGAGACCATGAACAACAACAGACAATAGTTGGCAAAGGTGTAGCACTGGCAATTATTCATAAAATGTAGATGGGTTGAAATAAACTATCATATTAGATTTTGAAATTAGTAGAAGTCTACTGCTTTATAATATATCTCAAGAAAATATTATGCCTAAGAGTATCAAAGTAACATTCTTTCAATCTTATTTTATTAATAATGATTTTTTAAAGCATACTACTGAAAAAAGCATTACCTGTATCAGTGAATATACTGCAATTCGTAGAGCTGATTAAGGTTAAAAGTTTTCAACATTGAAATTAAAGATAAACTCATGAGATTAAAGCATTCCTTTAGAGAAAACACTGGAAGCTATTAAGATCTATCTTCATGAATGGAAATTTAAACATTTTTTTCCTTTGTGTTCCTAAACTTCTATAGTTCTTATGAGTTATATGTATTATTTCACAAAAGAAAATGGAAATCTGCCTAAAGTGATAATGGCTATTATTAATACAGGAGAAGAATAATTAAAATTGAGGATTTTATTACCAATTTCAGTACCAATTCTGAACATGATTTCTTTTTTGTCAAAGTAAACTTCACACATTAACAAGATTATTAAACTGAATTATATTGACTCAGCAATCTCTGATACCCAACACTAAGGCCCTTTCCTGATTCTTTGGCCTTTATTCAATTATTTTTTCATAAGTTAAAATGAAACATAAATCATAGCGTTTGGAAAATCATCAAACAACCTATAAAGCAAATAATTTATTGTGTAACCTCTAATTAGTTGCAATTGCAATATGTAATAAATGAAACAGCTACCTTTAGAGATAATCAAATCTTTTCACTGAACTCCACTAGTGTTATAGGTATACATAATGCATAAGAGGCTATTGTAACATTCAATTATTATTCAAATGCTGTCAGGAAATATGAAAATACAATCCATTGCCAATGCTAAACTATTCTTCCACTAAAAATTAAACATGGAAACTGGACATAAAAAATAAATGATGTAATCATCTATTATTAAATCCAATTAAAACAATATGTCTCATTCATACAAAACATGCATACTATCACATGTATATGTGACACACTCACTCATGGAAACTTCATGAAACCTAAAATATTTCTATAAGTGTAAAAGGGCAATGGAAGAGTTCACCTGTAATAATTAAACATTTCAACAGCTGTCTGCAGTGGTACAATCACAAAGATCACAGCAAAGGGTCTTGAGTTACTTTAGGTTCTGATTCCTTTAAGGTTAATACATTTAGCATAATGTTAAATCTAGTCTTCTTTTTAAAAGGCAATGCTTTTTAGGAATCTATTATACTGTTTGCATTTATCAACACAGCTCTAATGATTTTCTGTGTTTTATTGCCCATCTATGTATGGTTAAGGGTAAAGATAAAAAATTAAGGATGATTTATGAACTGCATTTGCTACATGGAAATATGTATAATAAGTGATAAAGTCAAGGAGTAGCAGTAGAGTTCATAATCTTCTATTATGCATGTTTCCAAGGGGAACAAACTATGCTTTGTGTCTTAAGAGTCTGATACTGGAAGATGACAGGAACAGTAACTAATGTAAGCTTTATTTTGCTTTATTTCTTGAGAGAACAAGCAAGACCAAGTGCTGTCTTCAATGAGTCCTTTAAGAAGTCATATCAAAGAATAATTTTTAAAAAAAAATGGATAGGAAAACAAATGAACAGAAAATACAGCTGACAGAAGATGCCAATTAATTAAAAGTTCACCTGTAATGAAAGAACAGACCTCCCTCCTCCCCTCAAAAAAGACATCATGCTCCATAAAATATCAAGAGCATTAACGGCAAAGCATATTCTGAATTAAGTACAATTTTAGGCATTCACTCTAAATGGACATTCTAGAGAAATAAAAATGTCTTTGTGATAACCCCCCCAAAAAACAATAAAATTATTAAATATGATTAATAGATTTTAATCACAATGCTAATATGTACAATGGTGTATACTTTCCTCATAAAATTTACAAAGCAAAATCGGAGTTACCGTCTATGTATCCATTTTAGACCTCCTAAAAATGGTGCTATCCAGCTATTTATATAAGATAAATGGAGTTCTTGTTTTCATTATTTTTATCTAAGAAATAAAACATAATTTCTAAATGATACCTTTTGATACTTATTTCACACATTTGGATACTGAAAACTACACCTTCTTCAATTTCCTTCAAACTGTTGCCTAAGCAGTGGCTATAAACTCTTGCAGTGACAATGATTATCCATTATCCAGCACTTGACATGCCAGCTCAACATCACTCTATTAACCGACTTTCTAGTTTTCTTACTCCCCGTGGGGTGCTCTCTCCTAAGATTGATGAGGTGCAGCATAATGTTTGAGCCGCCATCCTGACTTGACAAACAGCAAGAATGGTGCCTGCTTAGTGAAGGAGGGGGGGAAAGAAGGATAGAGGCATAGTGTCTTCTGAAATGTCTGCAGCCTGGCATACTTGCTCTCCAAGGCAATTAAAACATGTTTCTCAGATTTTATACTTTCATCAAGCACATAACTTCTCTCCTCAATTAAAACCCTCCAAAGCTTCAATGGTACATACTGAAAATGTAACAATGAGAGAGGGATTAAACGTTTGTCCCTCAGACAGTTTAGAGAAGCTGAGATAAAAGTTGCTATTGCTTCCAAGTTTAAATACATTGGAAGTCTAATCACTTCTTATAATTCCCCAAATGGTGTTATTGCTTGCTTTTTAACTATTGAATCCACTCTGGCAGAGCTGGGGTAATAAAACCCATCATATTCTAATTTTCAGACAGCTTGATAGAACCAATGTTCTTAGTATAGATAAAGTGCAATGAAGCACTCTCTTTCCCATAGGAAAGTCTTTGATTCATATGCTTCGATGCCAACTAGCCTTCACATCTGCTGTTTTGCCATTGATAGCTGCAACTTGGCATGCCAGACTAATGTCTGATGGAGCAGCTTCACTCAAAGGCACCATTTTATTTCTTGCAATGGGAACATAGTAAAATGGGGCTGCTTTCTTGTAAGCCTTATGCAAATCCCTGTAATAAACATAGGATCACGCCCTACATACAATAAATTGTGTGTTAGATGAGGATTCAGGAGAAAGAGAGACAACCTCCTTGGGTAAAAATAATCCTCTTATTATGCCAATAAATTAAATGCATAATAAAGGATTGATCTAATTAGTTTGAAGCCTGATTAATATCAAAGCCACGCTAGACACTAATAATACTATAACAACACTTAAAATATGAACCCTATCACATTAAAATGTTACTTTAAAACATAATGTTAACAGTGATCCACTCTGACAAAAATATATTAACCCTGTTACTAAATACAAAATAATTTTGGAGACTAGGTAGATATACCTACAAAAATATTTCTGGGGTAGCTCTTTAAGATTTTTAGAAAAGGTGTTTAATGTGAAAAGAAGAAAATTTCAACATGGATGGTTGAACATTTCAGAAATAACTAATCTAAATTGACTGCTGAGATACAATGGTGTCCAATCACACAAAGATTTTGATTTTCTTTCACATTTTCATATATAAGTGATTTTACACTTAAGTAAGAATAAAAATTGAAACAATGAGCTAGAGTATTCAGCACTTTAATACATAAAAACTCAAAATAAAGTTCCTGTTTACGTTAAATAACTGCAGATTCATTTCCTAATAGACAATTTAAAAAGCAAGTTATCAAACAGCTTTGTCTGTACAAATAAACATATCCTACTTTCTACCCTAGAACATAATATCACATTTGAAGAACACATTTCAGTTTAGGTCTGCAAAGACATATTAAGGAATTCTCACGTGACAAAAAAAAAAAAAAAAAAAAAAAAAAAAAAAAAAAAAAAAAAAAAAAAAAAAAAAAAAAAAAGAAAAGAAAGATTTAAGTTAGAACTGAGTAACAGCTTAGCCCCATAACTGAATGTAGCACAATTATTTTTTCCATGCCAAAGAAAGGAGGGACAATATTTCAGCAAATATTAAAGAGTGAAGACTAAACTCCAGCAAAAAAAAACTACAAGAGTACCATTTCAAACTGTGACTAAGAATCGAATATAAGCTATACCCTAGAGTAGTTATTGTACCTCTTCTTAAACTACTCTTAAGTACATATGAAATTTACATGTCTAATTCTTCTAAAGTTCTATAATAAGCCCCATTATAGATCTCTAAAATTCCCTCCTACTACTTATGATATAAGATCTTTTTAAAAAGATTGACAAAGGTAAATGCATTTACTCCCCAATTCCTATAGAAGATGCACTATCAAGCTTTTACTCAGAGACACAATCAAAAATCAGGATTTACCCCACTCTAATTCTTTGAGAAAGGAGAAGGCCCTTTTATTGTCTTGATAGCGGACAACTCACATGCATAACTATTAAGGGTCTTCAGTAAGGCTGTCAGACATGAAGATGTAATTAGAAGATTACTCTCAGCAAATCTCCATGAGGAAAGGATTTACATACAATCTGGGTAAAATGATTTAAAAGAAGTAAGAATGAGGGTAGCAGACATCACCATTCTGCCTTTGTCTGATATTTTGTGGGGTTTGGTTACAGATAAAAAAAAAGTCACCCTAACATGAAAGAAAAAGAAATAGAGATAATCAGTTATAAAAGACCAATGCAATAACCAAAGGGTTATATAATTTCAAATTAAATTACTTCTGTATGCACAATAGAATCATGAGAAAAAATTATAAAAACATCCCAGATACTCAGGATCCCAACTGAAGATATTTTTAGTTACTTAGCCTGGAGAGAAGTCTTGGATCCCTAGTTTCTCTAAGTTCCTCAGGTGATTCTAATGTTCTAAAGCATAAATTGGCTAAGACTATGGACTAAACAGAATATTTTAAAGTCTGAAATTCAATAAGTGATAAGCTCAAAGAGGACAAAATAATAGCTTTATTCCTTGAAAAAAGGAACACCTCTTCTTTGGATGACCATGATAGTTAGGAAATTTGCTAGATAAAATACAAAAGGCATTTAAAGAGGCAGACCTGGTAAGTCAGTGCAGAGAAGAGAAATTGTAAAAATCCAGTACTACACAAACCTCAAGGTCCTTAGACCTCAATTGTGGTAACCATTGAAAAGGAACAATCACTATAGGACATAAGAGAGGGGTTAGCTAATGCTATTTTGCAATATATATATATATATATATATATATATGAATGCATCAAATCGACTTTGTTCCCCTAAATTAGTGTAGCATTGCATTTCAACCATAGCTCAATAAAAAGGGAAAGCAAATCAAATACCCAAGTAATTGAGATGATTTTCCTCATCTTTGAAAACTATTTTCTGGACATGTGAAATAGAACTTTGAAAAATCTTTTACCATCAACATAGCATGAGGGAAATAAGCATTCATGGTAGAAGATACTTTAAAACACAAAAAGTACACTACAGATGCCATTTTGCCATTTTACTGTTCAAATATAATATTAAAACATTTCATATTTGTATTATCAGCAATATTATAAAAACAAATGTTATATTTTGCATAAATCATAAAATATTAGAAATGTCTAAGGGTAATATATGTTACTGAGTCCATTTATTAAGTACATGCAGTACACTTTCTATATTCTATACATCAACTCAAACATTACTCATGTTCTTCTGGCTCTTGAAAATGCAGAAGTCACTAAAGTTTTCAAAAAACCATTACAGGCATGCCGCACAAGCCTTTCAGGCTTAAAATTCTATACTGTCACCCCGACATGATTTAATTTTATAAGACCACTATACTTGTCAGAGCAGAAAAACTAGAAGACTATAAAAACATGTTATAGTTGTATCTGTCCCAATGGCTTAAGATAAATGTTTTAGAAACTTAATATGATCAAACACTTGAGGTCATGAGGGTACCTCAAAATGACTAATCCAATTAGTTCTTCTGAGTAATGATGGTTATGCCATGCTATCTTTGGCTATTACTTTCATTGTTGATACTATATGTCCCTTGGTTATTTCTTTCATAATTAATAAGTCACTTAACCTTTCCATGGCCCAGTTTCCTCATCTGTTAAATGAGCATAATTATAATTGCTTCCTACCTTCTACAGGGGTTGCTGTGAAGATTAATGAGCTGGTGTTCAGTATGTTCTTTGAGTTCTCTCTCATAAAGAGAGAGACTACACTTAAAGAAAAACAAAACAAATAATAAAGTCTTCTTTGTTGCTGGGTACAAAAAAGATAAAATTCCCCTTCCCCAAGAATTGCTTTATTCACATTCCTAACGCCATATTGTGCACTTCCAAATAAATTGACTTGTAATAAAGTTAAAATGAAAATGCCATAAAGAATGAGATATTTTGAGATCTTTTCAATTCTCTACAGAATAGCAACTTTTTAAAGCAATCACATATTCAACTTAGAGCTTTGTCATAAGTGCTCCATCAAAGAATGCAATTTTCAACATGTTAATGTATAATTGTACAGAAATTCATAAAATAAGTGAGTTGTTCCCATAGGGAAACCTAAAGATGTAATGCTGATTGAGGGTGCATACCACAGTTGGCAGTAAAATCATTCGGACTGGTGGGCACAGGCACAGTGGTAATCTGTAATGTGGTAGGAAGGAGCTAAAGAACATTATGCTTCATGAAATGTCACATGGAGAAAAAAATGTATGTACTCTGATTTCACATATGTGGCATATAGACACAAATGAATGAACTAAATGAAAAGAAAACATAAATTTTCAACTATAAGACTAACTTATTAGCCACTAGAATGGAGGAGGGTAAGATGTGAATAAAACTGATTTTTTTATATAAATAAAGGGGACAACTGTATTTTGAAGGATTAAATTTTTAGGTGTGAATTCATTTTAGTATATACACATGTAGATTCTTAATGCTATCCAGCAGAAACATACATCATGATGTAATATTATTTCAATAAAACATATTTAAAAGTATTTTAGGCTTTTATATGTAAAGTTTTCTAAAGAAAATGTTTAAAGCACATTTGGATGTGAAGGGTAATAACATGATTGACTTGCTCTCACCACTGCTTTGCAACATAGTATTGGAAGTCCTAGTGAGAGCAATAAGACAAGAGAAAGACATAAAAGGAATTCAAATAGGGAAAGAAATAAAGTTATCATTATATGCAGATGATATGGTAAGGTTTCTGGATACAAAATCAGCACACAGAAATCAACAGCTTTCATATATGCAAAGAATCAGTCAAAGAAGAAATAAAAAAAAAACACTCCATTTACCATTACACCAAAGAAAATTAAATATTTGGGAATAAACCTAACAAAAGATGTGAAAGATCTATACAAAGAAAACTATAAAACATTCTTAAAAGAAATGGAAGACATTAAAAAACTGAAAAACATTCTCTGCTCTGGATAGGAAGAATCAATATTATCAAAATGGTCATACTATCACTGGCGATATGCAGATTCAATGCAATTCCAAAAGAAAAAAATGTCATTTTTTATAGATATAGAATAAAATTTACTGAAATATTTATGGAACAACAAAAGATATCAAATAGCTAAAACCCTCTTGACAAACGAGAAAACAAAACTATTACAATCCCAGACTTCAAACATACTACAAAGCCATAATAATTGCATGGTACTGATGCAAAAGTAGACAAGCAGACCAATGGATCAGAATTGAGTGCCCAGAATTTAAACCACACATGTATGGTCAACTAATCTTTTACAAAGGGGTGAAAAACATACACTGCAAGAAGGACATCCTCTTCATTAAATGGTACTGGGAAAATTGGCTTGCAGCAAACAAAAAATAAACCAAGATAACGGTCTCATACCTTGTACAATAATCAACTCAAAATGAATAAAAGAAACACTGATATAAGACCTGAAACCATAAATTACACAGAGGAAAACCTGGACAGAGCCATCCATAAATTATACTTCAGAAACTCATTTCTGGACATATCTACTGGCAAAAAAAAAAAAAAAAAAATCAAAGGAAAATATAAACAGCTGGAACTTCATCAAACTAAAAACAGCTGCACAGCAAAAGAGACAATAAACAATACAAAATGAAACCTAATAAACTAGGGGGAAAATTGCCCTCTATACAAATGATAACAGTCTGATAATAGAAAAAACTCAAACAACTTAACAAAAACAAAACAAAAAGCCCAGTCAAAAAATGGGGAGAAAAACTAAAAAGACACTTCTCCAAAGAGGAAATACAAATGGACAATAGGCATATGAATAATGCTCCACATCACTAATAATCAGGGAATCACAAATCAAAACCACAATGAGATACCATCGTACACCAGTAAGAATGGTCATAGATAGATAGATAAATAGATGATAAATAGATGATAGATAGATAGATAGATAGATAGATAGATAGATAGATAGATAGATAGATAGATAGATAGATAGATAGATAGATAGATAGATAGATAGATAGATAGATAGATAGATAGATAGATAGATAGATAGATAGACAAATGTTGGTGAGGATGTGGAGAATAAAGAACACTCACACTGCTGGTGGGAGTGCAAACTGGTCTAATCACTGCGGAAGGCTTTCAAACAAGTGAAAGTGGAACTACCATTCGACCCAGTAATCCTAATACTCAAAGGACACAAAAACACTAATTCACAAAGACATCTGTACTTGCCTGTCTATTGCAGCACTATTTTCAATAGCCAAGATATGGAAACAACCCTAATGCCTCAAAGTGGACTAATGACTAAAAAAGATGTGGTATATTTACACAATGGAATATTATGCATCAATTGGAGACAAATTTATGTCATTTGCAGCAACATGGATGGAGCTAGAAGGACTCATCTTAGCTGAAACAAGACAGAAAAAAAGAGAGAAATATGGTCTCACTTATTTGAGGGATATAGGAAAAACAAACAAATAAATGCTTAAGAAAAATTGAAAACTGCCAACAGAACTAAAGCATAGAACTAGAGAGGGGGAGGAAGGAGAAAGGGGAAGGGGGGGGCACAAAAGACTAAATGGTGCACAGGTGGAAAGGTGATGGGAAAGCCATGGGTAGACAATGATACTATCTATATCTATATCTATATCTATATATATTTATATGTATTTAGATATATAAATGAAAACAATAAAAAGTAAAAAAATATATAAAATAAATATAAATTATGTGTCTCTCTGAGTGTGTATCTTTTGAACTTGCCCAGACCAAATGAGAAACTATTCAAAGCATCAGTTGGCATAGAATAAGCTAATACAAAAAATAGACTGATAAAGAACAAAATAGGAAGAGGGATACCATGAAATAATTTCCAATAGAATTTAAAGATGAAATAGAGGAGCTAGAATTTGGATGTTTGGGTAATGAAAAGGTTTCTAATCTTTAGTGTCTCCAGGCAGAAAAAGTTCTCAAAATTGTTTCAACATGATGTCTGGTCTTAATTAAATATCAAATTAAGCATGTTGCCTCAGGTGCCTTTTATCTCTGAAAAATGTTAAGAAAATGTAGATTTTCTTCTCTAAATTTTCTCACTAAAGTTTCTAGCTCAAGGTAGCAATAATTAAGTCCACAGAACTGAGGATATGGCATTTATATTATAAATGGATTCAACTGGATTCATTTAAAAGCCCAAAGGTTTATGCAGAAATAGTATTGACAAAAGCATTGTCATTCTGGCATGATAAAAAAATCTGCTGAAAATGCCAAAAAGTCCCTGGGTTTCCACATTCCTAGGAGTAGGGAAACTGATCTAAAGTGAAAGAAAATTTCATGCTTATGCCACTAGTTTTGATTATTTGTTAAACAGTATTGTGTCATCCCAAACTATTCAAATCAGATGCAGAATCTGGGGGCTAAAGAGTCAACTCTGAACAATATAGATTCAATTTATTTCTTCCACTTTTCAGGATAGTGTAGAAAAGGAAGCACAGAGATACAACCAGTGTGGACTGATTCTTTTATGAAAATTGAGCTAAAAAGTACTATGGTTTCTAAGGAGTACTGTACCCAACTGGGAAGTTTGGGGTAGGAGAAGAATCAATAAAAGCAGCACAAATTATCTGGAATATGAAGTGGGATTAAAGGAATAAAAAGAATGAGTCAATTAGGTGGATAGGAAATCAGGCATTAAAACCACCATAAGCACTGGAGAAGATCAACATCATGTACTCATGATATCATGTACAACAGGAATAAGACTTTCTGGAATTTAGCATAGAGGTAAAAATATATGAAACCAGACCATGTTTTATAAACTTATAGGAATCTAATTCTCTTCTACAACAAATGGGAGTGGGGAATTTTGGTGATTTTGAGTCTGGTAGAAGAGAAGAACAGGGACAAATATGAATAAAAAATTAGATGATAAATGCAAAATCCTCCACAAAGACAAAACTGGTCTGAATCTGGCTATATTTAAGGAAATAGAAAGATATAGAGAAGGTGGGATGGATAGGTGTTGTGAATGCTTGCTGCTGCACATATGTCTAAGATTTAATATAATTCCTGCCATATAAAAGATGATTGGTAAGTACTGACTGAAATCAAACTTGATATATCATAACTAAATATGCATATCATACACTGGAGAATATACAATGCATGGTGCATCTGGCTAAAATAGGATATAACAGACATTAAATTCAAAAAGTTAAAATTAAGAATGAACAGTTTTTACATTAAATATTTTTTAAATTCTCTTGACCTTAATTTGGCATATAGTCCTCAACATTTGGCATATATTCCTCAACAAATCATTAATTGTGCTTCTTTATATTTAAAAATACAGTATAGAATAAAATTTTTGAATCTGCTCCATAGATTCTTTTATTGAATCATTCCTTCATGATAACAATCCTTTGAAGAATGAAACAATTAATATTAAATAATCATGATGGACACACTATTTGATCCAATGGAAATATTTAAAAAATGTTAGTCATTAGAGAAATAACTAGTTTGACCATGTTTGTTTAAAACTGTCCTAAATTCTGATTTCCTAAATTAGTCACATATTCTAATAATGTTTATATAGAATATGTATCAAGTGTTTAATAAGGCGCTGCCCTATCCAGTATAGTTTTTATTTGATACCATTAAAATTTCCTTTTAATGTGTGGCAGAATTTCATTCTTAAACATAAAAGAAAACAGGTATCTCCTTTAACACCATTTATTTTTTATTTTTTTTGGAAAAGACAGACTATTAGTTTCAGGTGGCCCAAAGAGAATTTGTAGAGATTGAAAAAGCTGAGAGAGAATCTCCATAGTAAAAAGACTATTCAGCATCATTTTGTGAAAAACATGAGTCATTTGGAAATATACAGACTCTCAAATGAGAGCACAACACCTATAGTCTCTTGCTGAGTTATTTTTGAGCATATCGTCCATATGTATTCATTTTCCGAGTCTTTATTTCAGAGAGAAAAGAGTGTGCTTTATACTTGGTAACATTTTGCATAGTCTTCATGCCTACCGTGATTTTCACTTCTAGCGCAACGAAGTCCTAGATTCTGAAAAGAAGTAGAGTTTGACCACTCTTTAATTATTTTTCAATAAAATCCCTGAGATGGCAGTCATATTGTTATTGAAATATGATTAAAAACCTATTGATGATGCTAAAGCAGTTTTATAGAATTTCTTCCATAGAAAAACAAGAAGATATTGCTTAATTTTGCCAGTTATGATTTTACTTTTTTGAGAGAAGAATGTGTACGAAGTAAATAGAAACAGTAGGAAAAAAATACTCTTCTTGAAGACAACATATGTGAGCCTAATGAAAAAAAAAATCAAACACATTCCTGGACAAAGAATTATTTATGAAATAGTAATATTGCATGCATGTGACTGCAACTTATGGTACTTACCTCTTTAAAATTCATGAACCTCGAGTTGGGTCTTCTTACCTGTAGTAACAAAACTATGCCCATCTTTAAAGTAATTTTCTGGAACTGAGAGTCATGCAACAATTAGCTAATAACAGGGTATTGTTAAATTAGTAAAAATGAGATGAAAATCCCCTTAGAAATAACATCCTAGGGATACTTCCTAGAGTTTTGTGTATATCACTGCTAATCAAAAATAAAAGAATAATGTCAATGTAAATAAAAAAACAAACCCCTGGATCACTGTGGAATTTCAAAATGAGCATGCATTTGCTTCAGTTACAATGATTGCTAGGGAATTAAAAATATATATTCATACCTGTTGCTAGTATCAGTATGTAGTTCAACAAGCTAAAGAGGAAGTCAAACTAGCATCATTCAAGGACACATAAAGTAACTAAAGAAAAAGTAATTTTGTAAAAGGTGAAAGATTTATATGATCTGAAGAGAAACCAGAGTATAGAAAAAGTAATTTTGAATGTTTTAAATGCTAACATTTCCTTCTAATTTCAACAGTAAGAATTCAGCATGTGATGACGTTAGCAACATAAGGCGATTGTCATGTTAGTGATTATTACTGTGTGATTTTTTTTTTTACTGATTAGTGTACATTCATTCCAGAAGGTTTTTACAGAAAGTCTCTGTGTCAGTTACAGAAAGTTGTTCATTTTTTTCTGGATGCCAGGGGTACTTTGTGCTTTAGAGAGAAAAACAGAGATGAAAGAGAGTCACTGAAAAGAAGTTGTGAAGGTAGGCAAAGCTGACACTACAGAGAGCACTGAACTAAAAAAGAAAGAAAAGATTTTGAGAAAAAGTAAAGTCAACAAAATAGAAAATATATTTAAAGATAAGAAAGAAAGAGATCTGGTTTGAATTGAATTTGCAGGTAAACTTTTATACTATCTTTAAAAAGAGATATTTGAGTCTTTAGAAAATAAAAATTAAATTAAAACTGAATTATTTCTGAAGCAGGAATACTCACTCTGGTGTTAATTACATGTTGTAAGGTGTTTATTTGTATTATTTTAAAACTCAACTTCCAAAGTCCCTGGGACACTATAATAATTTAAATGGAAAGTTGTTGCCACTGGCAATGTATATTCAGCATACCCAATAGCTGATTTCTTGTTTAAAAGTTCATAATATTAGAACTTTTTATTAATTGGCAATATTCATTTGGGGAAAACTGATTATTTGCAGTTAATATAGTCAAATAACACCTTCTGAACATAATGGTTTGCTTAAATTTCATCACCCAATACATTTGATTAAATAATAGTGATTTCCCAGTTAACTGCAAAATATTCACCCAATCTTAGTCTACACATATGAAAAACTCACTTTGAAAATAAATTTTTAATGATGTCAATTTGTCTAAACAAGCTATGTTATCTCTGGATATTTGGTGTCTTCCAAATGTCCATGTGATGTCCAGAAACAGTTAAGCAAAGAGTTTTTACAAAGAAAATCACATGATTATTTAACAAAATTTCTGTTTGAAGCCACATAAAACTTAGTTACATAATTGATGATTTAGTCCCCTTGTCTTTAACTTATCACCTTGAAAAGATAAATTAGATTTCTTGTTCTAGAATATTCAAAATGTAGTGTAATTTCTGGCATTTCAACAGGTACTTGATAGATATTCAAAGAAAGAATTTATTTTGTAACTTGAGTCAACTGTTTTTTAAAAAGAAATAAATCTACCACTTCTGCTGAACATTGGAGTTGTCGATTGCATTTTTTAAATAGAGAAGGAAAATATCAAAGCTTAAATACTTTCCCTAAGTGTAATCTCCAAATTACATTTACTTTGACCCAGTGAGATCATCCGGAGAAAGAAAAGGAGGACAAGACACTCTATATGATTGAACCTTTAAACCTTTATAGATGAACATATATATATATATATATATATATATATATATATATATATATATATATATATATATATATATAAATATCTGTTTCTGCAAATTTTGTCTTTATTTCTCATCTTTCTGTAAACATCTAAAATAAGCAAACTATCTCATTGTAAGTGAAAGAAATGTACATTTGAGAACTATTCCTCTGCGTACACATTCTATTCTTATGAAAGTCTTTCTAGCCTTCATTTGACTTTATTCAATACCCAATAAACATATCACTGTGCTCTTTCATTCAAAGACAAACCTTTTTTTTTTTTTTTTTTTTTGAGAGGGAATGTCACGGGAAGATGTTTCCAATACTTTGGTAGGAAAAATGCTTCATGAGGCTTCAGCGAATAAAGTATACTTTTAAAGTAAACTTGCAAGCAGTATGCTGTTTTATCTTGCTGGCTATACATTTGATTGTATAATTCATCACATTCCAAATGATAGGCGACTGATTATTTGATGCAACTCGCAGCGTGGATTTGTCCTCCCATGAACTGAGACGACTCGTTTACAATGCAAGATTTTAAATCAAAACTTGTAGGAAACCCATGGAACTGACCTTGAAAAACGTCATCGTGGCCCCATCCTCCACTGCTCCGTACTCGATCTTGGTTTGTTTAGCTAAATCATCAGCAGAGTCAATAGGGGATTCCATGCGCTCCACTGTCAGAAAGGCGGCTAGGTTAGCAGTGTACGAAGAAATGATGATAAGTGTGAAAAACCACCAAATGCCTCCCACTATCCTGGTGGAGAGCGCTTTGGGCATGAGTTCAGAACCTAACAGAGATTGGGGGGAAGAGGTGAAACGAATACAGAGAATTTGATCAGCAGTCAGGTACTTTTGGTCAACAGTGGAAGAATGGAATCACCCGTGTAATACAAATTGAAATCATAGATGTATATATTGCTTCCCTAAGCAAGCAACAACTGTTGGGAGAGAGAGAGGCTCATTTCAGATCGAAGTCTCTTAGGACAGTTGTACTTTAGTGACAGAAGTAAGGTCTATCTGAGTTGGAACAACGTAACCAGTAAAATGTTAATAAGTGAAGACGTTTTATGAAAAGTAGCATTAGAAGCAGAACACATTTCTTTGGTGTATCCACCGCACACCTACGTTTTTTGCTAATTATGTGGGTTTTAGAAGACCTGACTTAATCTATGTTCAGATATATTTTTAACAAGTGTCCTGTAACCTTTCATTTTCCATGTGCCTGAAGCACAAAAATTTTGTTATTTGATATTTAAAATATAAGTAACGCTGTATAAAAATAATTTCAATTAACCATATAAGTTGAGAGACAGGATTTGGTGCTTTTTTTTTTTACTTTAAAAGAATGTAGTACATTATTTTATTATATATAGGTAATATCTCCCATCACTAATCAGCTTCAATGAGGAAAATCTGAATAAGGATAAATTGTCACAGATGTAAAGTCTTTTATAAATATATGGCTGGAGTTGCCTGCTCATGGTTTTAAAAAGAGAATGGGATGCAAGAAATGCATTTTACTTTTGATTATTATTCATTTTAATTAAGTTCTATTTTAAAATTAAACTTAATCTAAAAATTGTCATATAGTTACTATAATATTTACATGATATACATTATTGACAGTGTTAAGGTTGAAAAGAAGACACTGTAGCATTTGTGATTCTAAGGAAACCATATGTTTAGCTATTATATTATGACTCAAATTTAGTGATTTTGAACCTATGATCAAGAAGGCATTGGCTACACATTACTCAATTTTTAATCAGTTTTGAATAAAATGAATAAAGATGGACTCCATTTGCTGTTTGCCTTATATCCATAACTTTAATAGAATCACTGATATACAACACATCTTGAGACAGAATAAAACTACAAAAGCATGGTATCATGATTGGACTATCTCCTACCAGCCCATCTTACACTGCAGTTCATCTTACCCTAGCCATTTCAGACACATAAATAAACAGAATTTAAAAGGCAGACAGACTTGGACATGACAGCCAACTCCAGCTCCAGACTCTGCCTACCCCTCTGTAAGAAAGAAAACAGAAAAGTACCTTGCTGAAGGAGTTGCTCCAAAACCCTGTCAGACAGACACTCGGACACCAAAACACTAAATACTTCCAAGATGATCAGCAGCTTTGGCTGCTCACTTTACATTTTGTGCTATTTGGTTGATTGTTTGCTTGTTTTGATTTTTGAACAACAACACCAATAAAGTCAAACAAAACTGGGAAAGAAAAGAACAGTGGAGACATTTGACAAAAAATGGCCCGATGACCACAAATTCGGATCTTACCCAAGGACTTAGAGCGAGTACCTCCTAGGCTTGTAAATCAGAGCCTGGTTAGGGGCTGACTGTCATGTACTCAAGGTAACGTCATGTCCAGCACTATATCCCACTAATTCCTGGGGAGCTGGGCATCAGCCAGAATTGAATGGGTTCCTCTTTCATGTATCCACCAGCAGTGAAGTAGTTATGTGGCAAAGCAAATGTATATTTGAACTTTTCATGGTTTGTATTACTTGTCATTTTCAAAGATATCAGATATTATCATCATATGAACGGCTAGATTTTATATATATGTAAAGTTCATCTTATGCACCGATTCTCAATAACCTCCCAATATTTGAGGAAATACCAGTGAAAAAGTAAGAATATCTTAAATTTCAAAGTGACAGCAAAAATCATCAGGAGATTTCTCTTTGTTATGACTGGATCTTAATTATGAGGACATTTTTCTATGTTAGTTATTAGCAGTAACTATCAGTTTGCCTAGGTGAACTGTAGGATGTACCTGTAAGAGATTCAATCTACCTGTAAGAGATGTTTGTCACATATAAATGACCTATATTTATTTTTAACATTTTGAGGAATTTGAATAGTGCATTCCAAGTGTAGATTAAAAGTAAGAAAACAATATGTTCTATTTGAAAATGGAAAAGGGAATATACAATTGCAGGGTACTTATTTTATTTTGCAAGAGATAGAAACTTAGGTTAGTTCATATAAGAATACTTGAATTCACACTTTCCAGGTTTAGATAGATGCAAAACTGCAAGTATGGATGTTCCTAATTATATAAAAGTAAATATGTATTTCCATTTAAAAACCTTGCTTATACCATATATTTAGTCTTTTTTTTTTTATTCTACCACTCATTTGTTCTCACTTTAGGAAACAGTTTATAAATGCAACAATAAGTAATATATAATATTAAACATATAAAATGAAGCGCCTTTTAGAAATAATATTTTGTAATCAAACATTAAATTTTCACTTTTTCAGATCTGTAAAGCAATTACTAAGGAGATCTCAAAAGTTAGACAATAAACAAACCACTAAAATTTAAGGTAAGCGTTTATAAGTGATGTGTGATACTTAGAATAGCTTCTCACCAGAATACTTTGTCAGCCATTCAAATTTTTGACATCTTGTTTTATTTACTAATTTTCAATTAAAATTTGATGATTTTAATCTATTAACAAGAAGGAATTGACTACAAATTCTCAATTTGTGATAGGGTGTGAATAAAATAGAATAATGATTTACTGCTTTGTCTCATTGTTTTATCTTTAATATAATTGCTGATTGCAACACATCTTGAGGTAGGGAAAACTACAAAAAACTCATATATAATGAAAAATGTTGGAATTATAATTTCTTAATTAGTTAAATTACAAAATATTATTTTAGCTGAACTAAAAATAATTTAAATGCATGAAAATTTCTAATCTTAGCTAATAAAATGATTAGTAGCAGTTTGTCTGAAACACTAGTTTACTGAACTTTATGAAACTTTAAAAGTTTAACAGAAGAAAACCATAGCATCAAAAATAAATTCATCTTGGAAGAACTGGGACTAAAATAAGAATCATAGTTACCTATAAACGATACTGTCATATGGAATGTGTTATGTTATACTTTAAAAAACATAGCCTTTACTTTTAACATTAATATTATAAATTTTAAGTAATTATGAGATTACTTTTGCATGCACTTCTGAGCAAGCAGTAATTTATATTCTTATCTATCAAATGCAGCTAATACTTTACTTAAAAAAGGTAACTCTAAATCATTAAATAGTTTAAGTTTACAAATAGTAGGCAGTAGATTTACTAATCATGCAATACAAATGCATCTAATTATCAAAAATTGATATGAAAGGGCATTTTTTACATCAAAATGAAACAGGAAACAGAATCAAGCCACTGTATTCTTGTCTCAAGGAGATGTAATCTTAGGTAATACTTTAAATGCAACTTCTAGCTAATGGATTAGGTTAGCTCGGTTATCTATGAAATAATGTGCCTAGTGTAGGTTAAGAAAAAAAAAAAAGATGGGGGTACTGTATGTGCATTTGCAATAGTTAATTATTTTCTCAGAATCTCTCTTGGACAGGATTTGAGAATGCCTAAATGCAATAGGTAGATGGAGAAGCTGGATTATGGCTACATGCACAGAGGCACCCATGCAAGCGACTTGTGCCAGCAAGAGCTGTCACCCCAGCAAAGAGTGGGACATGGTGCCCAAAGGAAATAGCAGGCTGAATCGTATACCTTGCTGCATGAGAGCTCCAACTCCAAACCAGAAACTATTAAGCAAGGTAAAATTGTTTTCCACCACGTCTGAGTCAGGATTGCAAGGGTGTGGGTTATACCACTCATAGGGACTAAACCTGTGGCAATTGACAGAAGAAAAGAATATATTTAAATGGCAGTGAGAAGAAAATCTATCCAGTATTTTTGCTGCAAAAGAAACAGAAAGACAGATAAGATTAAGTAGAAAGCAGAAATATACATTGCTATAGCACAATTTCATATGAATGACAGCAAGAGCTAGGCTTTCAAGTTCCTTGTCCTTATCAGCTAGTTTCCATATGAACATTGTAAGTGGCATTCTTTACTATACATTACCTATAAGGAGGGTCTTTATATCTGCAAACCAAAAACATACTCTAATATATAAAACTGAGGGATAAAATAATAAAGACTACACATTCATTAAAGAGGAAAACAAAGTTATGAAATAACATTTTTAAAATGAAAAAAACAATAAAGACAAAAGCAATACAAAATCAATTTAAGAAATTCTTGCAATAAAACAGAACCCCCCCAAATCTACAGATATTAAACTCATCAGTAAATAATTATGAATCTAAGAAAAGCATACATTATGAATTTATACCTTCCTATATAACAAACTCTACATTAAACAAAAAAGCAAATCAGTATGAATTGCATGATAATACATGCTTCTGATGTCATTATAGGTTTCAAAGTGCCAACCTGCATAGTATAAAAGCAGTGTTCAAAATAGACATGCATGTTGAGTTTGATTGGTTTCCAATTATTACTTGGTTTCAAATCTTTAAGTCACTATCATAAACCATAGAAAAAAAAATCTAATTTTTGGCTTAAATTGTAGATGACTTTTGAAATATTAATAACAACCTTAAATAATTCAAACTGAGAATATTTTAAGTTGCCAATTGAATGCATAATTATTTTATTCTAATTATAATCCAGATATATTTATCAATTAAAGGTATGTCCAAGAATATCACCACCATAATTAACAATACTTAGTTTAATTATTAAATGAAAATATTTTCCCTAATATTTCAAATTTTAAAGCCACTCTTCATAAACCAAATTAGTACAGGTGCCCTTTATAAACACATTAAAGAAAATCTTACATTCAATCAAAGTTATTTGAATAATGTATCTATCACTTCAGAGAATCCAATTTTCTTCACAATAATCTTCCTGACATATTAAAATTCAGAAGATCAAACAAACCATTTTCATCTTTCTAAAGCAATTTTAGAACAACCCTATCCTTGACAAACAAAGAAATGTTTTGTTTGGTTTCCTAAGTTAACCTGACATGCTGAAAGAAAAGGTTGATTGGATAGTAATTAAACATTCTGATCTGATTTGCTGTTTGGCTGAAATAGAATCACCTTTGGTTGCATACACTTTTTTTTATTTTAAGTTTTTGATTATCTTTTACCTTAGTGAAAATAGTTTATATACATCTAGAGCAAATATTTCTGAGTACCAGGATTTTGGTCATCAATTTTCAGAGAAGAACATAATGAATTTTAACAGACTACCTAAAAAATGTATTCCTCCTGAGAGGCAATGTTTTCAAGCAGTTAGATTATGAAATCCATAGTCAGACCTCCCTGTTCCTTAACAGATAATTATATAACTTCTTCCTGTTGTTTCCTCTCAAGAAAAGAAACAGCACAGTAAGGTATAATTCAGTGTCTTAAAAACTGTTTGAGTTAATATAGTGCTGGCAGATACAATATCTTAATCATCTAACCCAACAATATTGTTAAATAGATATTATTAAAAATGACTTTGCCTCTAGTTACATAACTATAATCCAAATTTGATTTCTGGATAATTAAATGTACTTTCCCTACTTCTAGTCCTATAACCACAAAGTTGGTCTTTCTGAGTTGAACTTAGTTTTCACATATGGCAAATCCTAGAAACATAACCATAGGGAGTGAGATTGCATCATTTGACTAGGCATACTCATTTTTACATGGAATTCCAAAGCCTTGAGGTAAAGAGATTCCATGAAATGAGGAGGGAAACATAGGGTTGTAAGGGTTGGGGAAAGTCTATCTATAAGTAAGCAGGTTCTATCCTCCCTTTCCAAGTCACATATATGTGTAATTCTGACAAGGGAAGAGATGTGGAAGGGAAGAAGGAATGCAAAAGGGGAAAGGAATATCCAAGCAGAGAGGAAATGGAAATCTGGAAATACTGGTATTGATGTCAAGGAATTACTATCTACTTCAGGAAAGCAGTATTTTCTAAACTTTACTTCAAAAAAATTAAAAAAAAAAAAACAAGAAAAGAAAGTTAAGGTAAACTAGTGCATAAATTCAAATTACATATAAGTGTCAGATATTCCACTTTGTTTTGCTTTTTCCCCTAGACTGAAGATAGGTAGTAGACAAAACCTCTAACATATGCAAGTTTACCCAATGGAAGTTCTGTGTAGCCTGAAATTGCAATTGACTCCTTATGGTTATAATGAGGAAGCTTTTCCTCTGGCTCCATTGAATCTGTTACTATTCTAAGGCTGACAATGTAAATCATTCCTTTCTCTTCAAATCCTTACTACCAAGCAGCATCACACCCCAAATGTCCACATACCAAACACTCACTGACTTTTACTTCTTTTTCTGGTCCCCATTTATCTACTTCACCTTTATGTCAACATCACTCTGATTATAGCTCTAGTCTCTATCTTTTTGAAGCTAAATTTCCTCTCATTTCTATTTTTAACCTTTCCCCCCCAAAAGATCTGGTCTCTATATATGCTCCTAGTTTTTCAATTCCTTAAGACATACTTTAACAAATTCTATTACCTCCAAGTTTTGAATACACATAAAACATACTCAGTCAATACAAATGTGTATATTTAATCTGAAATAATCTCTTGACCAAAAGATAATTCCCAATAACCTTAACGTAGATGTTTCAAAATTAATCAGATGGATATGAATTTACAAGTTTCCTATTACTTTCTTTCTTTAATTGCCTTCTCTATCTATGGCAATACCATCACCTGACATAATTCACAAATTAACAACCACAACAGACATGTAGACACGTGCTAGTCTTTAATCACTTTGGTAAAACATTTGAGAGGGAAGTTCAGTTACTTACATTCCTGTGTTCCGCAACCCTGATGGCCAGTTTTCCAGTTCTGTCTGTCTACGTGCAGAATGCCTCTTTCATTCCTTGCCCTCTTGCTTCCTTGTTAATTTCCATTTATTTCCATTGGCATCAGTGCTAGTTAGGCCATCATACTTTAGGGCTGTGATCTCTTAACTGCACTTTCCATTTTCCAAATTTATAAGTTCTAACTATATCATCTCATTAACTCCATGGAAACCATTTTCTGTAATGACATAACTCTACTGAAAACAGATCTTCAAGCATGTCCACAGTCTACCGATAAAATCCCCAGATTTTTCATCTTGGAATGCAAGACCATCCACATTGCTCTCCTAAATAATTTTCATAATTAGGTGTTGGAGGCTGAACACAAGGTATAAGAAGGATGAGAGATTTTTTTTAGCTGCAGTAACTAAGGGTTGATTTGGAAGTAATGAACTAAATGACAACTTGTTAACAATAGAAAGGGGTATATATAGAGAAGAAAGGGCAAGGGTTGGATGAATTTTAAAGGGAGGCAAATGGTGAATGTACAATTAAATTGGTTAGCATAATAGTTTTTGTGAGTTAATTCAGGGCATGGGAATTTCTAATAAGCGGTTACTATTTTTTAAGGAGGATTTTTTTTTTAGGTAAACATTTTGGAGGGACAGCAGGTGCTATTACATTTTTAGAGGTAGTTAGTGCTAGTTTTGTTTTTAGTTTGCCAGAGGCAATTAAGTTAAGAGGAAGTTTGCTTTATCTTACCAAAGGAGCTTGTTTGGTTTGTGAATGGCTTTTTACAATTAAGTTCCACTACTTTTTCTCCTACCAGCTTCTCACTTTCCCAAAATAAATCTTACATTGGTTCTTCCACATTTACTCATGTTGTCTTCCAACATGAGTAAAATCTTACTCTTAATTCCTTACTCTCTACTCCACAACTATTAAAATCCTATACCCATCCATCAATTCTAACCCAATACCACCAATTATTTGTAGTCTTCCTGATCCTTTCATGGAAGATATCTGTGGTAGTGACCAGTGACTCTCTTATAACATTAGCTACTCTGTGTAATTTTTGTTAGAAAGATTGCTTCCCAGCTAAGACTTTCCATCTTTCTTTGGTAGGCAACTGAATGTGAGCCACTTTATATGAGCAGAAGAAATGTGTACAACTTCCGAGAATTATTCTTAAGGATATTTGCTCTGAAATCTTTTATATCTTTATCTTTTAAGAAATGATAATGAGAGATTTATTAGAGGTCCACATTGAGGATGAAAGAGATGTTTCACCAACTTTGGACTGCTTTCATCTCAGCTGTGAAGAGAAATGCTTTCTGATTCAAAACACCATATTTCTGGTCATTTTTTCTTCTTTTAAGGTAAGCTTAACTAGTTATTGAGTGATTCAGGTAGTTGATTATTATTTTTTACCTCTGACATTAAGAGCTTCAAGTTATAATTATCATTGCCAGGTTAGTACAAATTAGTGTATGTATCATCTTTCGTCTTTTAGATTGTAAACAAATTCAATTTCTGATTTATCATGTGTCTCCTAAAATCTCTAGCTAGAGAATTCTAGTGGGCATGTAAAATAAATTTATTTGAATTATTCTGATGTTTCTACTTGTCTTTTATAATTGCTACCTAAACATCTAAAATGATAATCTTTCTATTTCTCTCTACCCAATTTCTCCTTAAAACTAAGTTTGCAACTCTCTGCTAAATCTTACTTTTAAATCTTTACTTTTTTTCCTCAAGCTTATCTTTTAACCATTCTGCAGTTCCTAATGGAATTATTACTGATTCAGTTCCTTCATAATTATGTTCTATTATGGGGAGTGTTGCACTCCTGTCTGCTGCACTGACAGGGTATCGCTTTGGGCTAAATTTTCACTCAGATCATCCATTCATTTAAATGACCTAAACATTCAAAACTAATATTTCTGCTGATAATTACAAAACTTCTCAAGTTGCAGCTATGAATTCTCATAAAGATCAGTATTTGCCCTCTTTATATTGTCTGACATAGGCAGAATCACCTCACATTAATCACCTCACACTTAAATGGCTGAAATTTGAATTCAACAACTTCCATACTAGCTCTTCTTCCCAATTGCTCTAGCCTAAAGTGGTATGCACTTATCTGAGTACTTGAGGCATAAAGTTTATTTTTACCACCTTTTAATTCCCTTCAGATATAAAATATGCTTAAGACACATCAACTTTTATCCTACAAGGATTATCTGTTTGATTCCAACAATTTCCATAGCATTTCAACTCAGTTCTGAATCATGGACTTTTCAAAGCCAGCTCCTACTTGGTTCTCTCTTTCTTCATTCTGTCTTAAAAATTGTCTTCATATAAAATTTTGCACCATGAAACTTCCCTTCACTAGAAACAATCAATTTTTATTAGACACAAGCCATTTAACATTCTATGGATCTGAATTTCAAGGTTCTGTATAAGAAGCCTCAATATTTTCAACTTTATTCAACTTTATTCAACTTTATTGCAGACTGGCCAATCACCTCACTATGTTTTCCTATTGTTCCTACTAAGTAAAAAAAAAATCTCTTGCCTTCATTTGATTCATGGACTTAGCTTTTATCTAACTCTCTCCTGAAATTTTATAACCTTTATTTTTTTCTCAAAGTTTACTTGTTTCAAATGTCTATACTTTTACTCTAATATTGGAATATTTTGTGCCAAATTTCTTCAAATTTTATAGGTGTTTGAGAGATGGGTTTTTTGACAAAAACATTTTCATCATCATCATTATCATTATATTATTTCAATGCCTATAGTGTATTACCAGGGTGACTATAGGTTTTGGGATTAAAAGTCTTATGTTCCAGTTCCATGTATATTTTGTATTAAGTGGCAAATTGCTAAATGTCACTGAGTTAAAGATTTTATTTCTACGAAGGTCAGGAACAACCAAGCATGAGAGATAACATATGTAAAGGACTTTGAAAACTACACAGGACTATACAAATATTAACTAAAAGTCACCCTTCAAAGATTTCTTAGTCTAGAGTCTTATAGTGAAAATTATTTATGGTATATATAAAATAATCTACAGCTTTTTTGCCATATTTTGCAAAATGCTAACACAACATTTGCTCCAAGACTTTATCATATGAGAAGCAAACTACATCACACTAATAACATGTATAGACATAGTTTTTGATGTTATAAATTATTTTGTGTTGATAAATGGTATATTTTCATATTTGATGATTTATTTTTTGCTTGCCTTAAACTGGAATGACTTTTTCAAAATGCCTTACCTATATCTTATAATTTAAATTCACCACATGGTGAGATCTACATCCTCATTATTAGTACACAATAACCCTAACTTTCATCTGCACTATAGTTGCAGGTAAATAGTCTTAGAAAATGTATCAATAATAACTCTGATCCACTGAGATTTCTACTCTGCTTTATTCTCCTTAATAATTAAAACAACCATAAATTCTTTACTGAATTTGATATTTGAAATTAAAATAGAACAGGGAAAATGAATAGCTTTCCAATGGAATTTGTCTTAAGACAAAAATACTGTTTCCAAAATTAAGCCTGAACTTGCAGTACAGAATTAAAAATATGAAGGTCTTTAACATTATATACTATTTATGTATTGACTCTGGTTTCATTCTTTGTTTTATAGCAAACAGTTATGTTGCAGATGTGGTGATGTCTTGTGATTTCAAGTGATTTCTTGCTACTCTCCCCCTTCCCCCAGAGATTCAGCTAGGTCAGGGGTCTGTGAAGAGTGTGGAGGACAGCATTCAGGTGCACAGGGAAGTCCTAACTCCCTTGCTACAGACATCTTGAGCAGAGGACAATCTTCATTATCCCCCATAAAAAGATAACAAGTGGGTATGAACTGACTCAGTTTCCTGAGACAGAAGAATACCATTTCCATTTTTCTCATTCCCTCATCAATGAGGAATTGCTTGATTTCCACTCTTTTAAAAAATACATTACTTTTTAGCAGTTTTATAGCCTGTATTCTATAAAGTTAAATGTTGTATGTTAAGAATAATTAATAATTAAGATTTGGTTATAGTGCCTTAAAATCCTTGAATTATAAAAATAACTAAAAAAATTAACAAAAAGACTCTGCTTTGAGTAACAAGTACATTAAGTACTTTACCACTGACTTCTATCCAGATATATTGCAGAATATTTGTAAGCTGCCACCATACAAAGTCTAATGATATAAGCATTTTAATATTGAAATTAAGCAATATATTAGTTGATATGAAATCCCTTAAGGGGTGTTCAAATTCATTTGAAGATAAACTATGCTTACCATATTATCCTTGCTCTATATTTTGCCATTGTTACTTGAATTCTGACTATTTTGTAGATGAAATATAGTATAACTTCTCTCACACTGGAAAAATTATCTCTTTGACTCTCTGAAGAAATATAAAAGCAAGAGTCTCAGGCAATTTTATGAGCCATCACAATTTCATTGCATTAAAATAAACAAAATTAAAAGAATGTGACAATTTGACCTGGGGGAATCCTTGTAGGTTAGATCGCTTATTTTTCAAAATTATTTTTAATTGGCTTTGATTTCATAAAATAAAATAATCAAGGAATAACTTTAAGCATGTTATATGCCTATAAAATTAAGAATCAAAGTAATTATGACTTGGGGAAAATTCACCTATTAAATATGGAACTGAGATTTTTTTTCTTAATGCCTTTATACAATGCAGTATTTCACAAAGAATTTTTATCAGAACACCTGTGCCTTTCAAATACTTAGTTTTACACTTTTATAATGAAACTAAAGGTCTAGAAGTGGCTCAAACACTAAATTATGAAAAAAATATTTCACTCAAATATTAATAGTTTAAATTTATAGTAAATATAACAGTAGTGTTTTCAATAGCATGAGTCCAACAGTATATAAAACTGATTTTGGGCAATTACTTTATGTTCTACTTATTATATTCAGTAAATATCCTTTTAGAACTTACTGTTGACATTCCAACTGAACAGTTCATAGAATGCAAACAAAAATTTCTTTTCAGAAATAAAATCAATATTCAGTATCAACTGATACTACATATTTGTTCTTAGTTTCCAATAACACACAGATATTACATCATATAGTCTGTTGCTCAGTAAATTATATTTGTATTATTTAAATTGTAATTGTGTGTTCATCAGAATATGAGTCACACAGGTCCATACTGGAGTTTAAATACTTTAAGATTTAGTTTCTAAGGAAAAACTTCATCAACTGTAGTTAATTTTAGTAACTTCCAAATCATTAATGAGCAGGATATTAGTTAAAACTCTATTGTGTTTTCTATGTTCAGATGTAAAAGGTTTTCATAATGTAAAATGAAGTGGTGAAATTTTGAAGTTGGATGAAGTTAAACTATGGTTAAGAAAGAAATGAAACAAGAAAAACATTTGGAAGATGTTATATTAGATAGGAAATAACAGACAAGCTTGCACTTGATGAAAATGACTTTAAAAATTAACATAATTGAGCATAAATATATTTCACTCATTAAATACAGCTCAATATTAAAGAACTGTTATTCATATACTCAGGATCCCATTCAGAAAATTCTATTGGAATCTTAGCTCTTTAGTGGTTAGGCTAAAAAAATGTCCAAACTGTGACAATTAAAATAAAGAAATAGGACTTCAAATTCCAAACAAAGTAACATCCACATTGTAAAAATGTAAAAACTACAGTGTTGATAGTGCTGCCATCATTACTTTATCTCTGTAAAATTAGCCCTTCTACTATGCATGCATGTATGCGTGTATATATGCATGTATGCTGTTCTTTGCTGACTTTGGATATCTTGAATATTTATGTTTCTAGTCTCAGTTGAATCTCACCAATTCTCCTATCCTATAGTTTCAGTTTCCTTGAAGGGATATACATGTGGATGTATAGCTATAATTCACATTTAGCACTACCGAAACAAAATTGACCATCCTCCCCATCCTAGACCAAACTCCTATGCCATGTCACATTATGTATATCAAATTAAAACAACTGAAGGATTTATTCCTACAGTTTTAAATACAAAAATAATAAAATCTATTCTGAATCCTAACACTTCTACATTTCATTCAGTTATTTTGAACAATAATCAAAACACCTGTGCATATCAAAATGAGTGGAAGTTAAAGTAAAGGAGATTTCTATTATTTTCATTGTTAATTCAAATTCCCTCTACCAAGTGAGAGGTGGGGCAAAAGACATAACTTGCTCTGATACACTACTCCATAAAATATATTCCCTTCATAGTATTGTGATTCCCAGGCAAGTACTAGAAAATCATTCTCAGTGGAAAATATACCAAAAGGTGGCCACAAGATTTTTTTTTAATGCAATGACAATATGAGATAAGATGAGATTGGTCAGAAACACTGACAGTAGATCTCTTCATGAAACTCCAATAATGACACAATACCCAGCCTTGTTAGCGGGGATAAGGCTATAAATAAAAGTAATGAACTCTCTGCTTTTTGATGTTCACAAGGAGAAAACAGAATTTCAGTGTTTTCACACAGAGTTTTCCCACCATTAGTGAATACTGTTGGTAAAATAATCCTCAAACGTACATGCATGTTAATACTAAAAGTTGGTAGAGACAAAGGATTGAGACTGATAATCCTATTCATGTTAGTAATGCTAAGTACTGGGGAGAGAATTTTTGAGAGATCCTATTGTCTCTGTCACTCTGAAAATGATTTTTTAATGCCCTAATCTTTCTTTAATTACCTGATAGAAGGTTACTATTTTATTACAGATTCCTGGAATTTTTTTTTTAATAATGCTTTAGGGTATCTCTGAAAATCAGTTGATTGTTCAATACAGCAATAATTAATAGTTGTGCTATTATAACAGATGATGTCGTTCTGTTGTAATGCTCTTTATTCTGTCTCTTTCTGGATGAGTATTTTTTCTCACTCTCCATCGCCTAAGACAAGTCACTTCAACTCAGAAACAGTTTCTTTGTTAAATGATGGTACTGGATTAAATGCTCTCCAGTTCTTTTCACTCTCGGAACATCATAATTTCCAAATATTGAACAAAAAATGCTTTATGAGAAGTTTGGATGGGACTATTGTTCAAACTGTTTGAATGAATCTCAGATTCTAAAGCATGAGAACTTCCACTAGGTTCATGAAGCAGAGGAAGGTCAGTGTAAGAACAGTCAATTAACTAATCATGTTAAACAATAAAATGGTTAAACAAACAAATTGAATTGTTACAAGTATGATTTCCTTTAAAGGAAAGAATATCTAAACTTACCTTTAATTCAAGATTTCCTAAAATTAAGCATTCTAAGATAGCAACAGAAGCACTTAACACTAATGCTACCCAGATGACTTTTAATATGTTCACAGGAAAAAAATTACTTTATCCTCTGAACTCTGAATACTATAAAAAAAATTTATTTATATTTATAGGTCTTTCCTTCATTCAATACAGCTGGTCCTAGAAAAGTACCAAAAGTTGAAAACTTTACATTAAACTAATCACTGAACTATTTATAAATACTGTAGCAAGAGTGCAGAACTTGATGTATATTAATTTTTCGAAGAATTAGATGTGATTATTCAATATGAACCTGTGAAATTTTAAAAATATATTATACATCTGAAGCAAAATTCTAAGGAAAAATAAAGTTTTCACTGTATATTAAATTTTATCATCAAATGTTTTATCCTTCAAATATGAATAAATCCATGAAAGCTCTAAATTAAAAATAAATTATATATATATACATATATATTTATATATAAGAAAGATATGTATGGAAATTCTATTGAGCCAATAGAGAAATTAAAATGCAATTGAGAAACAGTTTTCATTACTAATATCACTCTTATCTGTCACTTATCTCATTTTTCTTATCCTTAATTTCTTAATCTCTTGAGTGAGGAGGTTAGCTCTTGTCATTACTAAAAATGTCCTTGTAACATAATAATAAGCTAAGATTTCATTATTCTTTCAAAAATATATCACTTTACTGATTATTTTTTGTAGTATATTAATGATGTTACCCAAATAGAAAAAAATAGCACAAAAATTGAATTTATAAGTAAATTCATGTAAAAACTTTAACAAAAATAATACAATTTAAGTACATCCATTTTAATATGCATATTTAAATAATGGAAGGAAAACATTATAGTTGCACATATTTGTCCCTGCTAATAACTATGAAAATATCATTTTCAGAGCATAAATTAGGGCACATTTGTAATTAATTAACAATTAATTACTTTTTAATTTTATAAGATAGGAAAAACTACCTTGAAAATTTTTGATTGTCAGCAAAATATGCTAGTTTTCTATTGTTTACATAGTGGAGAAGAATGACAATAAGAATATGTAAAGATATAATCTACAGCTTGATATGGAGACATATGTGTGACAGACACACTTATTATAATAATGGAGGAAGTTATTTAATCAAATATATATATATATAATCTAGTGATAAAATGTAATAATCAATTGTTTTTGAACATTTGACCCACTCAGCTGAAAAAGACAAAGATTATATGGTTATGGCAGGAGCCCTACTTTGATAAGAAGTGGGGGGAAAGCCAGGCTCCAAATTATTTTGCTACTGCTACAATTTCTTGGTTCCCATTGATATTCTTTCTACCTTGTTCTCTATCTTCCTTGTAAGCTCAACTACCCCAAACTTTTTTTTTTCCTTGATCTTGTTGGTCCTCTCCTTTACAGCTTATTTCTTCTTTGTTGTATCCCTATCAGAAAACAAAACAACCCTCACATCTAAATGATAGTGACAAGAAAACATTAACACAAATAGAGTGACTGGCTGCCTCTTTCTAAAGGACAATTACACATTTATATGTAGTAAATTGCCTGAAGGAAAACAGAAATGAAATCCGACAACATAAAAAGATGCTTGAAGAATTAATGGAGAGAGTGAAAGAAGTGTTAAAGTTTGTGCCATTTTATTGAGTCTTTGTAGCTGTGGTCACTTTATTTCTATGTTAGAGTGTCTATAGAATATTTTAGCCCTCTATATCATTTATTTCAATTTCAAGATAAATGATAAAATATATTGATAAATTAAAATCAAGCCAGTCCAGTGTGTTAATGCAATCTTCAAAAAATGGAATAAAGAAACGCATTTGAACTGAATTGACTTAAATGCACATACAACATGCTCAAATATACAATATGCTTAAAGCTATGTGCCTTAATTATAAGAACATACTGCATATTTATCATTAAGAAATAAGCTCACAGGTTACAAACTGCTTAAATTTGATTGAGTTGATGACCTATCACCTTTATTTAGTTAGTGTCTATCATCGATTTAGAAATGGGAAAATAAAGTTTGTTATGTTTTCATTTAGGTCAAAATAAAGTAAACATTACATTAGCTTGGATTTTTGCATCTGGTTAAATTATTTTATGTTCTAATGCCTGAATCACTAATATGCTTAGGGTTTTTACTCACTGTAAAATAGATTGGCTTAGATTCAATTAAATTCCTTTTTACAAATATGAATAAAAAATGCCTTGCATGAAAGCAGAATTAGTTACCAATTTAGGATTAAGAGTACCTAGCAACAGCAACTCACAGCAATGGAGGAAAATCTACAAATAACAGAGTCAAAAGTTAGTGGATATTCGCAAGTAAATGGTGGTTTGAAAACAAACAAACAAAAAAAAAACAATATTTTGACAGATTATGAGCATGCTATCAGGCAAAATAGTATCTGGCATAAGTCTTCAGTACCAGAAAAGGACTTATGGCCTTAGATAATTGTATTAATATAAGAATAAGCTTATAATATAAAATACTCTGTTTAGATGCAAGTATTTTCTAAAAGTAACCTACATATTGAAGATAGATGAATGTTTTAATTATTTTGCATATATAATCGTAGCTTTATAGTTGATGAAAGCTTTGTATCAGCCTTTAAAGATTCACCCTACAGTCTCCCCGATCACTCAAGCTACCTGTTCCTCAAATCTCCTGTTTTGGAAATTTCAGCAAATGGAGACATGAGTTTCTGCTATTTTTATAATCTCTTCAAATTATGACCTAGCAAGTACTTTAATCTTTTCTCATGATTTACTATAGGTAATAAAGTGGGGAGACAAATTCAAGTTGCAAATATGCCTTTTTAGTCAAAATTTCCTGATTTGGGGTGTGTTTTTGTTCAAATTTTATAAACATATATGGGATTATTAGAGTGCAGCATATGCAGTATACTAGTGTGCATATACTGAATAATTATTATAAATTATAGTATATATTAGAGTGCATACACTAAGTAATTATAAATTATAAAATTTATATAGTCTGTGCTTCCAAAACTAAACATTTCCAATTTTAATGTATTTGAGTCTTTCTTTAGTCAAGAGTTTTTATTAAGCACTTAGAATTATTTTTAACTACTGGAAAATGGGGACTGCATGTGTATGGGTGTGTAGTATGTATATTCATGTATGTGTATATGTGTGTACATATACACACATATATCGTGCTAGCTTTTTTCAAAAAGACAGAATATATTTTAGACTTTTCCAAAAGACATATTTGTCTTCTGCATTTTGATACATTTAAGTAGACTTTGCTTCCCCAAGCCAATAAAATAGTAAATGTGTGCATGAAATATGGCCAAGAAGTCCATCTGTGTCTGTTCATTTCTCTGAGCTATCAGTTCTTTAATTTCTCAAAATATTTTTTCAGCTCAAGCTTGACTAGTTGCTCTGCTAAACAAATAGTCTGTTCCAAATTCTAGTAGCAGATACCTTTCATTCTAAATCTCAAAAGATCTTTTTTAAAATAGAAACTATGCTTTCTCTATTGTCCAAAATTTCTCCATTCCATCTGCGACCATCTCTGTATACATTTAGAGTACTGAAATTATACCATGCCTGACATAACAATAAGTAAGCCGTTTTTACTTTAATTCATATTTAATTGTGCTAAAAAGCTATGATAAGGAATAAGTAAACAGACCAGGTCAAAACCTTATTTCGTATTTAATCAGCTTATTTTTTTTTTTTTTTTTAGACTAGGTCTTGCTATTTTTGTCTGTGGAACCGCAGGCTCTCGTTGCCCGGGGTACCACAGACTCAAGCAATCCCCAGCCTCAGCTTCCGAGGTAGCTGGGATTACAGGCACGCACCACCAGCTAATTTTTTGGAACTAGGTCTCACTACGGGCCCCAGGCGGGACTCGAACCGCGATCCCTAGCCCCTGCCGCTTCATAGGCTGAAGCTTACAAGCACGAGCCACCGTGCCCGGCTCTAATCAGCTTAAATAGGAGTATTCATCTATCCTCCAAACTATATGAAAGATCATAATGACCAAATTTAATACAATTGTTATGTAAAGAAATCACTGACACATCTTTTATAAAACTAGTCTAGCTTCATATATTTTATTTGCATATTAAAATAATGAAAGACAATATGATAAATGAAATTGTTGAACGTTTCTAATTCAAATAGATCCCAAACAACACGTAGGGAAAACAAAGAAGGGCTGAGCTTTCAATAACCCATGCATGACTGGGAATTAGGAAATAAGTTCAGAAATGTGCAAACTGGATATCAAACACATTACACAAAAGAAGGTGGCAAAAGAGAGGGCCAGGGGATAAAAGACACTTTTAATGGCTCATACAAAGTTGCACCTTAAGTTAGAATGTATTTAATGACCTAAACAATAATTGAGGCGCTAATTGAAACTAAAATGTAGTATATTGCCTATTATGTAGCTGACTGAATTATAAATGTATGCTAAGATATTATTATAAAATTAGAATCTTAAAGATTCCTAAAGGAAAACAAGTAAACATATCCAAGCAAATACCTAAAATTTTAAATATCATGAACATATTTGTTTTTCAAAATATGCCTTGCAAAATAAATTGTTAGATATAGCACTTCTTAAATTCCTGTACGCTTGAACTTTGAACTGTAATTATAACTGTGAAAATAGTGTTCTGTGAATGTGTGTCTACAAGCTGCCTTAATATCATGGTGTCCAGCTTGTTATTAGCACTCTTGTTCTGGTTATTAAATATTGGTCTTTTGTTAGGTTCCTTTGTTTTTTTTGGCTTTAGTTTCTTCACTTAGTGTACTGTGATTTCACTGATTACAAGTTTAAAATTATGCTTATTAGACAAGTCCTAAAAACTTACAGGTTGCTAATTTATTTGAAATGGTATTTTGAAAATATAATTGATTTCCTAAATGTCTGAATACATTTATATAACATAGTGTTCCCGTCAATGTTCTATTTAAAAGTGTTTTAAGAATTTGATTTAGTATTGTAAAAATCATGTCCCAATGTTTTAAATATATAACTGAATTATATCCTTGAATATTCTTAAATTGTAGCTACATTTATCTATACCTCTACTTCAAAATATGTCATATCCAATGATTTGAGAATTGTGTGCAACAATCTCACTGCCTGTATACCACCAGTGTCTGGCAATGTTAGTGGTCCTTTTAGTGTTTTATTAATTTAATTGTTATTGTTTTATTAATAAGATTTCAAGCCTTTGTTGACTTGATGACTATAGAAGCACCTGATTTTTAAAATAATATATGAGTGAAAATATCAAAAGCAACATGTTCTTTTTTTCGATGTGGTACCACAGCAAGGACTAACATTCACTAAAATAAGAGAGCCAAAAACTACAAACAGAATCACGGTTTCCTCTAGATTGGTATATAACTTGTAGATGCATTTTAGACAAACATAAATTGGATGCATTTTTACAGGCAATACTTAACATCTGACTGCCAGTCACTCCTTTCAAAAGATTTTAAGTTTACTACAGATATTTTGTATCTTTTCGGAATGTCATCTAACCCTTTTAGACTGCTGTCTCTGGATGGACTAACTTGCCTAGTACCTTTCCATGTGATTTTATCCTTTTATAATATTAAATGCTAAATCATTATACTTAGAGTGGACACATTAAATATGTATTTTTCCACTTAGTATACTACAAAGTCAATAATTTGGGTCAAATGGATTTAAGTCTCTGGAGTTTGTATTCTTATACTAAGGTCTTAAAAACAGAGATATAAACACATAGAAATGAGATATTTGTTAATGATTAAAATTCAAAAGAAGTAAAGCAATTATGGGAAATCTTTTCATGCAAAATTCCAATAACAAGGCTAAAATAAATGTAAAATTGTAGTTTCTGTCAAAAAATGGATTTTTGAAATATCTTGTATAATTTTATAATAAAAATTATATAGTGTTTTTATATTTGAATTAAGAACATCAGTTAAGTGTTCTACTTAACTATAAATTATAGTTAAAAGTCATTTTCAAAATTCAGACTGTTCATCAAAAAATAAATTGTCTTATGCTTTTTGATTTCCTCTTACGTAAAATTTGAAAGCTCTTTTTTTATTTCTGAAATAATTCAGTATTGATTCTGATAGGTTATAAAAATAATAGATAGTAGATATCATGAATGAAAAACAAGCTACATTTATATGACTAATTCTTATTGCTAATTTGATAATTTAAGAAAAAAAGGAAGGATTGATAGATTTAACTGGAGTGTGATTTTTCAAACAACTAATGATGATACAAAAATGAAATATATGGCATAGTATTTGGCATTTAATCTGAATGTTAGTTATAAATTATGATTAAAGATTTAATGTTTTTGGGTACATAGTATCTTAAGATAACAAATATATGAACAACCTTTCTTAATTCTGAGAAACAAATAACATTTGGTCTAAATGTAGCCTTTTTTGAAGTGTTTATCTAACAGCATTTTTTATTTTAAATAGGCTAGGATCTAAGCTATAAAACTTTCCCTTAATAATAAATGAGCATAAACCAGAAAAGTTAGAAGGCTACAAACAAAAGATTAAAACGAATGAGTGCCTTGTAGGATGGACAATGCAATACTTTGGTAATAGCATTCATTTTAAGATGTGCCATTCAAAATTGCTACCTCTCCACTGTGCATAAGATGAGTATACATTCTAAGCATGCAGATAAAAATTGTAGGCTGTCCCTAAACAGGCCAATTTAGCATCTAAAACTGGGTTGGTAACACTCTAGGCTTACTTGTATGCTGAATTTACTGCCTATTTTTAGCTGTTTGTATCCTTAAAGCACCATTCATATAGGACCAGAACATTAATAACTATCATTTGATGCTGTCTAATATGTAAATGAATCTTAAAATACTGTGACCTCTTTTGGTCATAAGCTAAACAAATAAGACTAACAGAAATGATTAAAAAACTCTTAAAAATATGTAGGCTTGAAGTTATACTCAAATTAAAATCTAGTTATTCAAGTTAAATTTTAACTCCCCAGCATACTGAACAGTCAAATTCAAACTTGTAATACACAAAAAAATATATTATCAAATATTTTGTAAAATACTTTTTCCTTTAGCAGATAAGGTAAAATTATTTAGAAAAGTGAAATTTCAGAGCAGGGTGGGTGGGGCTGAATTTAAAAATGGAGGTAATTTATGCTTGCTCTCAAATCATATTTTGCCAGTATGTGAGCTTGTTTGCTACACTGATCATCATTCCATTATAAATATTTGTCTTTTCTAATCACTTTATTCATATAAAAATAATGCAAATAGGGGAATATTTTATACAGCCAATCAGTGTTTAAATACCAGTAAAACTAGATTTTCTAACAAAGTTCACATATAATAGTAAGTTGTCCTAACATCAAATATTTTAGATGTGATTCTTCAATTTATAGATCTTAAATTTCATAGATAAACTTGTTTTTTTCATAGTCACTATTTTTCTTGAGAATGCAAATATTAATTTCAAAACAAATAGATAAAAGTTAAAACTATTTAAATATATTGGCTAACTGTTTTTGTCAATAGAGAATCTCCAGCGGAAGCATCTATTATATAACACACTTGATTTTATCTGATTATAAAACGCTCAAGTTAATTTTATTTTCTTTGGAAATAGTTTCAGTAGCCAATGTTTTATAAATATTACACTATTACATGCTTATGTATATTGTATTGGTTTTATGAAGGTCTCAGCATTTAATCATTTTCTCAGGACTTGAATCAGGTTTTTCTAAGTCAAGAACCATGATCCACACCCTTATTTTTTTTATGCTCCAACTTCATTGCTTGAACAGTTAGGAAAAATACTGATATTGGAATAATGAATGTCAAAAATAAATCAGGATTATTTTCTATAAAACAGCATTTATATATCAATGATATTCTTTAGAATATAGTAAGATAATTCATGTTTCTTGTATGAAAATGAGACTTCTAAAATAGGAAATATTTCACTTAGTTTTCATACATCTTTAAATGAGCCTGATTAACTTATTTTAAAGAAAATGCCAGTATAAAATAAGAAACAGGAATAAAAGAGTCAAGCTGCTTAGAGAGAGTACCTGAGAAAAGATGAGAAAGGAAAATCAGAAATGGACACTTAAAAAAGATGTTTTGATAGAATTTTGAGTGTGATCAAATGTTGCTCCACAATTAATGATCTCTGTAGCAGACACAGCCAAATATATATTCAACAACATCTTTTATATTTGCAAAACACTCCGAGGTGGCAATACATCCAGATGAAAGAACACACCCATGATCATTTTTGTGCTAGAAATAACCACGTAAAACTAATTCTAGTCAATGTGATGAGACAGAAAAAAAGCATTTGTTTTCTGAATTAAAATACTTAATGGAAATATTCAGCCATAAAAATTATGAAATAGTTCCTCTGGGACAATGCGGATGGATCTACAGGTGACGATGCTAAGTCAGTCAGAAAGTGAAAGGCAATTAGTGGTTCGCTCATTTGTGGAATACAAATAATCAAAGATAATCTGGAAAAGTACATCGAAAATGAGTACCTTAGACTCTGCTAGGGAGAAGGAAGAGGGCAGGATGGAAAAGAAAGTGATAGGGCATTGGCACTGATATTCTGGTGGAGTTAGTGACTTATGGAGGGGTGAAGATGTTCCCTAGAAATCATGCAATGGTGTAAATCAATAAAAATGTATTTGTATGTTAATGTTTTCCCTTCTCCCTTTGCCCTTATTTCTACAGGAACATATAAGTGCCAGGACTTAGTACTGACCATCTTGCCATCATGAGATCAACTCATGAGCCTGCAGAAGAGTGGAGCTAAAGATGGCAGGAGTCATAAAACGTTTGATAAAACCTTTTGGCAGCTGTTTCAACCTCATCCCTTCTAATTGTGGACTCTATGAAACCACCCCCTCCATTAATTTAATTGTTTTGACAGGTATCCACTTCAAACCTGTTCATTAACTTAAGTTCTAAACTTATCACTGAGATTTCAGGAACATTAACTGACATTTATAGTACTGTGAATGATCTTAGAAGACTTTACTCTTCGGACTTTTTTTTATTAAATTATAAGCAAAAATACCAATTTCAGATTTATGAATTTTCCATGTAAAATCATAGAATCCAGTTCAATGAGCAAATTCAATAATTCAGAAAACAGTATGCACAATGCATCATTTCATGAGTTGTCAGTTTCTACTTTTTATCTTTCCCATAGCAATTTAAATAAGCACCTAATTTCAAAATTATGCTAATTGTTTAAATATTGAATTCTTTTATGAGCAAAATGATAAGCATTTAAGTTCAAATTTAATTAAATTTTAATTGTGTAACTAAAAATCCACCTTTTAACTTTTTGTTCTCAAGACTCTTTGACCTTGCCAGTATCAAACAAACTATAATACTACCTGCATACAGTGCCTGGACTGTTATTCAATTTTGTGAACTATGTGTTTCCCTTCACTTGAGCGAATGATATATAGAGAGAAACTAGTATACTAGTATCTTCATACTGGCTGGGAGAACTGATTTTACACCTCATTTCCTAATTCTGCACCTCATGAAACCTCAATTGTAAGACATATAGACCATAGTGATGGATTGTTTTTAAACAATTAATTTGCAATAGACACAATCCAAAGTTGTTCCCTTGTCTTAGCCAATGAGTAGACAATATCCATTACATCACTGATTACCACGAGTCATATATGCTATATGTTTATGCCATACATTGTTCATTCCTCTTCACTGCTTAATTAGTAGCTTTAGAATCAACAAACACCCCCCCCCCAGTTTTATAGAGAGTGAAGTACAAGGATCATTTGCATATGAATGCTACAATAATATGCCATTGAACATATTATTTAGTAGATCTAAATGAATTGGAAAGGCTTAATGAGATGGTAACAATGATCTGTTCCATTGCTTTCTAAGCTATTAATGACATTACATTGTGATCAATTTTATTAAACTATGATCTTGAAGAAAAACAAGTTCACTATATACATTAATAGCTAGAAATAATACCTCAAAATATGACTTTCTATTAATTTCTATTTAAAATTCATAATAAAAATTATAAAATTTACTTCAGTTAGACAGATAACTGATCATCATGACCTATTCTTATCTTAAGAAAAAAAATAATTAAGTCATAATTATATACTGCAACAAAGTTTCACCTAGTTAAAATGTTTATATATTTATGGAATAAACATTCCTTGTATTGATCTTTTTAAGATTTCTGAAAAGACATGAATTTCTTTGCTTTTAAATGCAATCTTCATTTTACAAATGCAAAATAAAAGATAGTTCTATACTTAAAGTTGAAATCTATTTTAAATTGTAAAATGGCTTTCACATAGTTCTATATATATAATTACACTGGTTTTATATAAAACACCCAATTTTTCAATAAAAACAAATTAGGAGTGACTTTAAATTGGGAATATTAAGGAAAATGATTCAAATATCAGCATTGCATAAGGAAGCAGAAGTTTGTTCTAGCTATAATTCCTTACCATTAAAGCTATTTTTTGAAAATGAAATATCAAATATTAAAATACAGCTATTTCAAAATTAATGCAAGCATAATTTATATTTGTAAAAACTATCCTTTGGCAAGCATAATTTATATTTGTAAAAACTGTCCTTTGGCTTAAAGATCAGAAACTTGTTAAGGATTTTAAAAGCGCTAAATACAGTATTATAAGCTTCAAGGCAATCAGGTGGTGAGGATTTCTCTAATATTGGGAAATAAAACAAGCCTATTTATTTTATAAAATGGAGACCTAAGTTCTCACAAAGAACTTGAAACTAGCATTGGGATGGTAGCATTTTTACTTTCTCGTATCATTTGGACATTATTTAAATAGTATACAAATATCTGGATTATACAAAAATAAGCAACCAGCTATTATTAACATGCAAGTTAATAAGTCTTAAGTCTTAAGTCTTAAGTCATTGAATTTTTTCATATAAAATTAATCCTAATAAAAACTCAAAATGTGGCTATGGGTTTTCTTTTGCTACAACTAGATTTTTTTAATTAGTATACTTTATTGTATCAAATATATAAAATATTTTAAAATTAAGTGGATACACTGGATAAGTATTTATTATCTAAAACAAGTGAAGTATGCTTGGAAAGCAGTCAATGTTTATTTTCAACTAAAATATCTTTGTTGTTAACTAAAATATATTAATATTATCTGTAATATATAATATATACTATATAATACTATAATATAGCAAAAAATGTTTTGTTTTCAAATAAAATATATTGATTACAAAATATCAAAATAATTCAAATTTCTAATAGGAGGATTTTAAGCATTATATTTATATTTTCCTAATTAAAAAATTCTAAGCCCTAAAGAAATAAAAAAGTAGTAATGTGAAAAGTTCAAAAACAATATACATTTCCCTGAAGGTGCATATATTTGATTCCTCTATAAACAAAATTTTCAGTGTTCAGAACGTTTTTTTAAATCACTTTTGTGATAACAGTTTCCAAAGCATATCTTCAGTCTTGTGAAAAAGATAAACTTATATTAATCACACCTCCCAGAACCCCCACTGTTCAGAACCAATAATAGTAAGGGAAGCAGGGAAACACTTACCTAATTTTATTACGTTAAAATAATATTCAGGTGCATATTCTGAACCAACTTAGATGACAGTTGTAGCCCTAATCTGTTTATAACGTTTATCATGCCAGTAACATTCAACCTATGATTTCACCTTTGCTTCAAATATTAAGTTCATTAACTAAAAAGGAAATTCTATTGTAAATTTGTTCACCTATTTTATTAACTCAGGAATAGGGTTATAAGATTGTGGAAAATGTTTTAAAATTAATTGGTGGGGATCAGAAATATTTCATAAAGAAGAGTGGAGACATATTCAAGTTGGGGGGAGATAGAGGTGGAGGATGGAGAAACCACCTCTACATAAGTTATAAGGTGTTCAAAGTTATGTTTCTATCGAACTGACACTGGGAAAAAATAGGAAAATCTTAATTTTTAAATGCAGATCTGATAATAACTTCATGAATAAGAACTTGTTAGTTTAATTTCTGGGCTTTCAGACAAAATTCCAAAATAGGCATATCAAAACTCCTGACACTTCTAACAAAGAGCTTCACATTTTCAGATGTTCTTCGTTGTGCAAGGGTTAACTAGAAATATTTTAAAATACAGGACTTGAAATTACTAGACTACATTCTGTTGTCATCAGTTTTACTAATTCTATTAATATACAAAATAGATGTTATAGTTTGTTCTATTCAAATAACATTGAAGCCCCTATTACTAAATTGGAGAATTGTGATATTTTTCCTAAAAATATATTTCTATCTATTTATATAATATATATACACATACACCCAACAGGATTGATATGAATATAATTTAACTTGAATGATGCATTATGTAATGGAATGTAAAAATTATAGCAATTAAGGTGTTGTGACATGCTCTAATGAATGAAGTTATACTGGTTGATGACACTATATCTCCTACTCATTAATTATTTGGACAGATTGCATTATTTTACATAGCATAAAGAAATAAAGCAATAAATTACCACTAAAAATTATCTCCATACATTTGCATTTAATATTGATATATCTCCCATGTCGATGAATTATGAAAAAGATCAAAACAGTATCAATAACATTTTGAGTCACCAGAAAAACTCACAATGTGGTTTAATTCTTCTATATGTACCGAGTAATTCTCAGAGAAAAGCAAGCACTTGTAGGGAAAGATTTGAAAGGTAGGTCTACATGTGTGGCTTGCTAATGTCTCCTGGCAAGATGCCCAAGTGATTGGAAAAATTTTTTCAAGTTTTTGTTTACTTTGTTTTGTTTTTGAAGATCTAAAGAAATACATTCTTAAGTTCAGTAAGTAGGTTATTGTTTTAAGTAACCACAAGTTGTTATAGAATATTATGTACTGTTCAGCTTGTATACCTATTTAATATATTCTTTTAAAAATAAAAAAAAATGAAACCATTATATTTCTCTAAAACCTTAGAAGGAAAAATGAAAGGTGAACTTAACACACTGATCCAAAAGAACCGTGAGCCTAAGTTCCTTTTTAATTTTGTTTTCTACAACTCTTAAAACTGTTTTGTTTCTTTATAACAACTTTCTCTATAACAATTTTTAACTAAAAATGTACAATAACATTAAACAAAGGTAAAACATCTCTAAGTGGTGAGGAGTATGAATGGGTTAATATACAACTAATCATTGCTTAAATTGAAGCATAAAAACATCATTACTAAGGAAAAAAAACTGAAAAATATTCTATGTGGTTCTCAGAGGTAACCTAGCTATGGTCAACTTGCAATATTTATTAGTTTTCTTCTTTTCTCTCTCAATTTCCTCCACATGACCCACCATCTTAATACAAGAATATTTTAAAAAACACATCTGAATCAATTCTTACACCAAAGATCTGCAGTGGAAGCAGGTACAAGTGTTACTAATTTAGTGGCTACCCTACCATTTAAGAAAAAAAAAAAAAAAAAAACTGACCCATTTTTTTTACATTTCAAAACAAAAGCCTTTATGTAGACTACTCTTAATCTTGTACAAAATCATATAGAAAGGAGAATAAAAAAACAAGTCCCTAATAAGCATTTTTTGTTTCCTTATCATCTTTGTTTCTGATTTCCTGCAGTTTTCACTGCTTCAAAGTGCATGTTTATGTGAAGGTTTTGGTCTCTCTTAACTAGTCATTGTGCATCAAAATATTTCCTAGAGAACATTTAAAAAAATCTGACTTTCCTTGAATAGCTTCAGACCGTGAAGATCTTTCTTTGGTGACTGAGAATATTTTGATAAGTCCAAGGGGACTATTTCCCTGATGATTATGGGAAAACAGAAGTGTAGTTTTGTCCTGAGAATTAGCACAGACAAAACAAGCTGGGGAGAGTGATAAACAACTCAGAGAACTCTGCTGCTGTGGAAATAGCTATCTAGAAAGCGAATATGAAAACACAAACATATCACTAGGTGAAAATGCTTGGTTTTCTTTATCTAGATAGTTTGTAACAGTTTTTTTTTTTTTTTTTTTTTTTTTTTTTTTTGTTATGGTCAAAGAAAGTACTCACAGTTCTGTTCATATCCTATTAGCTTTTCAAATTTATTAAGCTAAGAAGAAACATGTAACATACATCTTGGTGACTGCCAAAGAAGCCATGAACCCTCTTCGAAATCTTTCAAAGAAAATTTTCTTACAAGAGTACTGATTCTCATCAGGAGCGGTGTGTGTGTTCCCTAAAGGGGTCATCAAAAACAGATGTGCCAGATTGGCATTGGTTCAGAAGCTATAGTTTGTGGACACGTATTCTATAATAATACTTAATGATAATGTTTTTTTTCTTTCAGAAAAGCTTAAACTGAAGGTATCTTTATTATTCCCACGTGAAGGGGCAAAAGATAGATGTTCCATTTTTTGGGTAGTAAACATATTAATAAATATTTAACATCAGATTTAGCGTCTGAGTTTCCTAATATAACTCGATACACTGTAGTGTATTAGAATTATTTTCAGTTAGTTACTGAGTTAGACCTCTGAATTTCTAAATTGGAATATTATCATAGGATGAACAAAGTTCTCAGAAGTTCATTGGCAAACATATGTATTTAGTAAACACATTTTCTATGACTACACAGCAGTTTAATTTTGAATCTCTTAGTCTTATTTGGTCTATTTTCTCAAAAGTTTTATTCTTATATTAATATATTTATAAAATTGGTAGTCAAAAAGTATGTTTTTTTCCCTCCATGACAATCATAATTTTCTTCTTTTTCTTATGCAGATAGTCAAATTTTCTATTATTTCATTACCTTCATACCATGTAAATGACATTTGAAAATAAGTGACTGACTCAATTAAATTGAGTTTGTTTCATTAAATTGGTTTGTTTCTACAAGTTAGAAAAATGAATATAATATCCCTGTTAGTGACTCCATGTGTATTTTACAGCAATCAATATAACTGGGATAATTAATTAAAAAGATGAATTATTTTATGATAGATTTACCAACTAACAACTGTGAAAAAATTCATCTAGTTTGAAAGTGCATTTAGTTTGAATCAATGTTAACTTTAAGACCATATTTCTGGTATTTGTTAATATAACAAGTTTATTGATCCTTTTCATGTGTGAAAGTCAAGGTTAGTATTTCAAAATAAATTTTCATTAGTACCATGTATACTGAATGAGGAATAAATACCCTGTAATTCATTTAAATAATAAATGGCTAAAGTGTTAAGCAAAATAAATCTAAAATAATAGAGGTAAAATTGAAATGGTTTTCTAATAAGAGGTAGGTAAGTTAGTGGCAAAGGCACACAAGAAAATTGGCATTTCATTTCAATGTGACGAGTCTTTTGACAGCAGATTAGTTTAAAATTGAACATCTCGCCAAAACAGTTATCCATTTCCAAGTGCATAATAATTCATCGTTGCCCTTCAGTGTACATGAAATGTCACCCATCATTGTGACAAGAATATAAAAGCTATTGCACACTAGTCAGAAACCAAGATCAGAGTTGTTAATGCAAGTACTTTGGACATGGTTTTGTAAACTCAGATCTTCAAAAACACTACCTTTAGAACATCTTTACCGCTGGGCTCCAAGAGAGATACAGAAAAAAATTTACAAATATATGGATTCTCAGTAAGGCAACACTTTTGTCATCTTGTGACCCCCAGACCATATTAGAGCCAAAACACACATCTAGACAACCCCGTAAAAACACTTGAAAAAGATTATTGGGAGGCCATCCTCCTGCCTAATCCAATAAATAATATTCTAATGTCAAAAAAAAACAACATGCAAAGTAATTCAGCTCAAAACTGCATAATTTGTAAATTCAATTTAACTTAGGAAAATTTATTTCATGAATTCAACGCATCATGCATTCTTTGATTTCCTGCTCTTGCTAAAAATAACAGCCTGATCAATAATGTTTATATTTTTACTTATTCCTGTATTTGATCATTACTTTATTTAAATAAGCTAAGTTATTTCTGTGATAGCCTTCTTACTATGAAAAAGTACCATTTTCTTTATTTTTTTTCAATTTAGCAATTCCAGTCTCAGAAAGAATATTAAAGTCTAAAATACTTAGTGTAAATTAAGATTACATCAATCCTGTTGGAGGGGGTAATGTGTGTTTCAGTATTCCCTTCTTTCATGTTTTATCTTCAATGATTTATTTCTGTATAACAAACTACTTAAGAGCCTTAGACCAAGATTTACATGCTAAAATCAGAACATTTTTAGTTGTCTTGGAGATAGCTATTTTTTTTAATCAGGGTTTTAAATTGAATCCTTTTATAAGTGGCATCTACTGTATAATTATTTTCCATTTTTTAATAAAGGAAATATTTGAAGCAAGGTGAAAAAGAAATCATATTATTAGTGTAAAGGGTGTGTTACCTAATCAGACTTTTTAATGCATTTAATGGCCATCTCTACACTATTATTCCGGGGTTAAAGGAAAGAGAAGGGAAAAGCTTTATGGGAAGATGTGAGTAATAAGAACCCCATGATGGACAAATTTCTTTCTAATACTGTCCAACAAACCTGTTGTTAGAATATCTTTGCTAAGCTCATCCTGTATCTAGAATACAGTATATCAGGCTCCTTTTTATTCTTAAATAAGAATACTCCGTTAAATCAGAAAAGCATGCTGGTTATGTCATTATGCTATAAATAATGCAACTATTTGGGAGACAACTAAGATTATACAACCATAATTAAACAAACATAACATGCATATATACTCCATATCTCTTTATACTGGCCAAAATTTTTGAAGCATTTGTCAAGTATTTAAGATAATCTTTCTTAAAAGAAGTTATTATAAACTTTAAAGGATATTTCAAAAACTAGTTAGTTTAATATTTTAAATTTCTAACAATTTTATCAGTTTATAATTCATAATAAAATTACTGAAAATGCTATGAAACAGGAGATATTCAATAAGTCCCAGATCTAGTATTCTAATAAAAATGTAATATTCTATTTCCTTTATAGCTATAATTTCCTGTTATTATAATATATGGTGCAAGACATTATTTATAAAGATGTATATAAAAGTATTTAGGACAACTGCCATAGAAGGTTGTGAATTTTATTCAAGAGTCAATAGATAATTATTATCAGATAAATGCACTGTGAGTTTATTAATGAAAAATATGAACAATCATGTTTGTTATCAGATTTAAATATCTGATGTAAACATTAGAATAAGTACTTAAGAGATATTATTGAATACATTAAAAGTTATATATATGTATATATATATACACATATATATGATATATATATATATCAATTGGTTTTAATACTTTTAAGGACCCTGAATATCCAATGCTTACTATGCATACTTAGTATTTGACTAATTGCATGATTAAACAATGAAGCAAAATGAAAATAGAAAATAAGATAAAGTTAAGAGTTATTAATTTTTACAGTACCAATAGAACAGTATCAGTTGCTGAGCTCAAAAAAGTTAACTAAGTGTAAGTTAACTAAGTTAAGTGTTTATACTTAATTTATTATATTTTAATTTTAAGAGAAAATGTCTTTCCTTTTGTCATTTATAAGTAGATATTATATATTTCTTCAACATGACATATCTTCCAGTCATTATATGAATTTTCCAGTTGGAGTGATATTATTTTAGAACTTTTGCGATCTTAGGTGAGAATGTGACACATATTTGAGAATTTAATGTAATTTGTGTAATTTGTCTGTTCTCTGTAATCACTTGATGACAAAGATAGTATATACATAAGGATATAGAATATGCCATATTTTAATATCAATAATATTAAGTTCATCAGTGACCTCTTATAGTATAAGATATAAACTTTATATGTAAAATTAAAATGCTACATTTAAGATAAGTTCTATAGCTACAACATGAACATTTTGTCTGCACTTACATTATGAAATTGTTTTTGCTAGCATGAGTTTAGTACCATGTCAGAATGATTCTTAATTCTTCAAATTCAATTTGTTTTATATATTTGATTCAAAATATACATGAACTACTTAAGAATTTTTCCTTTAGTCTAAAACTTAGTGTGATTTTTAATTGAAAATATACAAGCTTCTTAATGATCTTGAGAACTGAACAAAATATTCCAAGGTTATCTGTAAAAGATAATTTTTCCATATTTATATAATATCAAACTAAGAATGACTGATAGTTTTATTACTTAATATAGATTATTTAACATCATTTACTTGAGAGCATTTGTTAATTTGCAAATAAATGATGAATTTACACTTAGTTTTAAATAATGTAGCTTTTCACAACATTGAGTAAAATGCTGACCTAGAATAATTTTCAAATCTATTGATTTAATAACTAATATGGGTAGTATTTCAAAGCTTAAAGGAACTAAAAAGTGGCACACCAACTTGTTATGATCTCAATTTGAATAATGTGACTATATTTCTTTCATGAAATGTTAGTGCAGGTTATAATTTTAGAGTAATTACATCATTTTGATAACTTATTAAAGTAGAAGCATTTTGAAAATTAGATAATGTGGATTCATACATGTTTCTGCTTACAACATATTTTTTTATTCTGGAAAATAATCCAGATGTTACATCTGAATCTCATTTCAGAAAATCTGTATTGATAAAATATGACTATCTAAAATTCCTAATACAAACTTGCTGTAAACATACAGTCTCTGCTTAAAATTCCCTGCAAACTATTACATCTATTTCAATTTGATTGATGTCCACAATTTGCCTTGAAATTGTCTCAGAATATTTTCATCTAGATTTTGTTTAAATGCTTCCTGGAATTTTTGTTAATTTGATTCGAAAGGAACAGGTGTGCCTGTAGACATTAAAGGTTTTCTAAATTTCACAGTATTTATATTTCTTTTTGTCCTGTGGGTAAATAGGAAGCAGAATGCTTTTACCTACTGAATCATTTAAGCTGTTATCCTAGGACTCATTTTCCTGAATTAATATAAATAGGACAGCTTGTTTTAATCACTGCAAAAAGATGTAAGTCATGCAAATTTACTCAATAACCATAAAATTACTGTTTTCACAAAATTTGGAAAAAAAAAATTCCCAGTTTTGGGGTAAAACTATAAATATCAAATCATCCTAGTATGTTTTAATATAATTTACCATCCAGCTGTAATGTCATATATAGATGTCAAATGTGTGTGTGTATGTGTCTGTGTGTGGTTCCAACACAAAGCTTTGACCAAATGTGAATAACTATTGTCTGAATGATTCAAGTGTTAATACGGAGTCACGTAGGTAAAAAGTTATTAATCTAACATGTGTAAATATATAAACATATATTTTACAAATATAAAAGCACAAATGTATCTGACTATACTTTTATACCTGTATTATTTTTTAATTAAAAAAACTATTTTTACTAGGAAAAATAGTTGACTTCTTTGAAAAAAGAATAAAGTCTAAGAAAGAACAAATATCTTTAGCGATACAATGATCAAAATGACTTTTATGATATAATTCATAAAACACCCTGTATATTTGATATTTAATTTGGGTGATAGGAAAAATATATTACTAGTTATTCACTGCCATTGTAGTTATCAACATGAAAAATTGTAGATCTCCAATTTGTTAGCATGTAAACCAAATTTTTGATAAATTACATGATTCAACAGCTAAAAAGAATATCTTTCAAATTCATCAAAAATAGTACCAATAGCTGTAAAGAATATGTCTTTCAAAGTCATCAAAATAGTATCACATTTCTGAGTCCTGAGGACTAATTTTAAGGAAAAAATAAAATTTAAGGAAAAAATACATGTTGAATTAATCATGATAAAAAGTGATAGTGAGAAACATGTGAAATATGACTACAAATTTCTACTCCTGATTAACAAGAAAGAAACAAGATCAACATAATTTATAGACTTTAAAGATAACTATGAACTATTATATTTTGATTAGACAGTTGAGTTTCTGATCCTAGAATTGAAATAATCCCTGCATGATCATGAAAATAAGGCAAACTTATGTGACAAAATATTAATTCTGTGGGAAACAACAAATTTTATATATGAAACCATGGTTATTTTTTATACCTGAGATATTTACTTTCATTTAATTTTGGTTTGCTAGAAAAAAAAAACCTTTCAGATTTTTCCAATCTATTTTTCTTATGATTGGTACATTAATTCATCAGTAAAAGCATACTATTTTTTTCTGTCTGATTTTAGAAATCTTCAAAGAATAATTGGTAAGTCAACATAATTTAGATTATCTTTAGAATCCTATTTGGAATACTAAGCTCTATCACACTTATAGCTTACTGACACAACCAGCATGCTTTCAGCCCCAAAAAGGCATCCTAATATGTTGTAGTAAGTTCTATAACTCTTAACTTATTTTCTTCAGCACCCCAAGGGTAAGAAAGAAAAAGAAAAGTTGATTGTGACTTTTGACAATTATTAGTTAGAAAAAGGAGGTAACAATTGCCAAAAAAATCACAAAAGTCAGCATGTTACCTGGCTATGACAAAGAGCACACAACTGACACCCAAGTAAGCCAGCAGAATATACATCCAGATATCAGGGGAGAGAGGGTTCAGGAAGGAGAAGACGCCTGGATTGGTGCCATTGGGCTTGCGGTAGAGAATGCTTATTCCAAGGGTCATAAAGGGCTTGGAAAAGTCGATGACCTTCTCTCGAACATAGGTAATAGCCAGTGGAGCAACAGCAAGGTCAGCTTTCTGTGGAGAGAAACAACAGAATTATGTGTGACTTTCAGTCACAACAAGGAAAGAATCGGTGACCAAATCAAGCCAAGGAAAGACTTTATATCTGAGAATTGTCTCAGTGGTGATAATAACATTGTAAGAATCTTTATTCAGAAATAGAGCAACTGATTTACTCTGCTATTCATTTCTATGTGTTTCTAGAGCAGCAAAGCAGCAGTGGTTGAAAAAGAAAACATAGAAACAAAAAGTGGTATAGAACCAAAAAAAAAAAAGAAATTATTGTATGCTCCATACCTGAATTATGATATTGCTGAACCATCTTATAATTTTTAAATTAAACTTCATAATTCCATTTAGCATGAATTATAATTTGATAAGTGCATTGGTTAAATTCTAAATAATAATATTAATAATAATAATTTATATCACAAATTATTTAATTGATAGCTAAATATTTTTCTGAAAAATTTAAAGGCACATAATTTTAAAGTCACATATTTTAAAGTCATATAGTTCAAAGGTTTTAGTCATTGAAGAGTTAACATTATGAGAATCATCTTTTAATGTGATTGTGTTTGCTGCCCTTGAGTTCTTTTTGTATCCCTCTAATTTGTTTTATATTATTTAATGAAAATTCTTGCAGCCTTGCCTAAATCGTATTAGGAAATGAGTTTTCCAATTTTCTCAAGGTTGCTAATTTTCCACGGTAGCTTAAATATGCTAAATTACTAATGTTTTTTTCACTCATCATTTTATAATCATCTGTCAAAATGAACTTAAGTTCTAACATATTGAAAGAAAATATGCAATATTTTAAGGTAACACAGTATCATCTTACTCCATGATAAGAAGCTGAATTTATGTATTCCCTTTGTTTTCAAAAACATACTAAGCTTTCAGAGAAATGTAACAAATGTAAATCATTACACAAAAATTGGTCCTCTGCTGTTTCCTTTGCTCAAAGCTAGTTGGAAAAAAAAAAATCTTCTCTGATGGGTTAAACTTGATATTATTTGGGGTGTGTGCTTTCACATATTTATTTTGAGGTTAAATGCAGACAAAGAAATCACTCAGATTCCTGTATAGAATATATCTGAGTACCAATGGGTAGAGAAATATATTTCTCAAAAAAACAGAAAGAGAAAAACAAACAGATTTTATAGTCCTGGGGAAGATATCAATATATTTGATACTTATAAATCAAGAAAAATATTAATTTACCAATAAAAAATGCATTTGGTATGCAACAAGGTCTATGCTAAAATCATTACAGGAATAGTCACATTTCGTCCATAGACATAACCCTACTTCCATTTTACATAAGGAAACTGGCATCAAGATATGTTAAGGATTTGTTCAATGTTCCAGAACTTTGGAACTGGGGTATAAACCCAAACTACTTGAATCTACACGTAAACCAAACTAAGACATACATCTGAGAAATCAGAAAAGGAATCATGAGGACACCATTTATTATTCATTCATGAATGTGTTTGCAGAGATAGACAGGAAAATACATACAAGCAATAGCAGCAATGGACTATAGTAGAAGAATTTAAGGGACTAAATATAATATTTATGCAGAAAGAGTATTTTCCACAGGAAGGGACCAGCTCTTCTAAAACAGGAGAGAAGGAACAAATGGAAGTAAATTTAGGAAATAAAGACTTCAGGTAAAAGTCAGATCTGTGGAGTAGTGATTTGTTCTTGTTTTGGGTACTAATGTGAAATAGTTAATGTGATACTTCACTTTATAATCTACCTTGGTATAGGAATATAAAAAGCAAAACTTTATTACATACAAAGCTATATAATTTTGAGTAAAAAATAGGAGTAAATGTTTAAACTGATAAAGAAATTTTGAAATGTATAATATATGTCATTAAAAGTTAGAGAAAATTCAAATGCATATTAAATAACACATATTATTGGCAAAAATATGCTCTATGGCATATATTAGTAAGATTGATGAGATAAATATCAAATTTCAAAGTTTACTTAACATTACCTAACATAAAATTTCCATTTCAAATATCAAAGGAAAAAATGACCAAAAATTACATAGAAAAGGCTTTCATTTATAAAATAAATTAGCAACCTGAAATAAATGATAAAATACTTTTAAGTGTTTAATTTAAAAAATGGACCAACAGACTGTGTTATATCCACTTAATAAAATATTATTCAACAATAAAAGTAAATGAACAAACCATGAAATATAAACATACATTAAATACTAAGTAAAAGATACCAGTCTGAAAAGGCCATGGACTATCTGATTCCAAATATATGACATTCTGGAAAAGGTAAAATGATGGATAGAAACAGTAAAAGGATGTGTCTGACATGACTTTAGGAGTCAGGGTAATTATGATTACATGGAACAATTTCTGTATAGCAAAACCATTCCACCACGTGTGTGTGGGGGGTGGGGGTACATGACATTATGCATTCCTCAACATCCCCAAATTTACACAATGAAGGGTGAATTCTAATGCAAACCATGCAGTTAAGTGAAGAATAAAGTATCAATATTGGTTCATCAATTGCAACAAATACACTGTAGGAATAAGCTAGTTTATAAAAAGCACTCTGTGGGGAATAGACTTAAATTTTATGGAAATACAATGTTGAAACCAACTCTTCACTCAGCACAAAACCACTTTATAACAAATTCAATACAAATTTACTGTTAAAAGAGTAATATTATGAGTATTGAACATTCTCGGCTTGTAAAAATTAATGTTGATTATTTGTTATGTTGATTATTTAATTAGAAATTGTTTGCTACAATTAATGTTAACACATACAAAATATACCAACCACCAATAATCAAAAATAAGCAAAAACTAATAGCATACCAAATGCTTCTTAAATTCTCTAAAAAAGGGAGACATTAGGATGTGCAGCATCAAAGAATACCTATTTATGAGCATTTGCAGTCTCTCTGAATAAAATCTAACTTCATTACAAGTGTATTAATCATTTTGTAATCAAATCAAGATGTTAAATATATTTAATAGATGTGTATTTGCCAATAGGTAGTATTTAATACTAAGTTATAGTATAGAGAGTCTGATGGTAAAATGGAATGATCTAGTAACTTTTGATTTTTGTACTTGGTGGTTAATGACTTAATAAAAATATATTAAATAACAGATTTACAGATTAACATTAAAAATAACTGCTGAAATAACATTGCATATGTAGCTCATAAAAGTGCCCATGTATATAAACACATTGAGTTCACCACTGGAGACCCAGTTCTAGCTTTCATATAAATTAAGCTCTTACTTGGTTTACCCATCTCTTCCCCTTTCCCTTCTGGTAACCACTAACAGGGCTTACAGTATAAATAAAGGCATATTTTTGTTTGTATCTTCTAGTTAGTTTGTGCCTATGATTTTTTTCTCTAAATGCCACATAAGAATGAAGTCATACAGTGTTTGGCCTGTTCTATTTCACTAATTTCAATAAGCATAATGTTCCTTAGGTATATTCACATATTGTTGAAAAGTGTCAGTATTTTAATTGTTGAAAAAGTCAGTTTTTCATTTGTTTTTAATCTCTGAAGAATATTCCATTGCGTATAGAGATCTCATTTTCATTATCCAATCATCAATTCATAGACACAGATTGATTCAAGTTCTTGGCTGTTATACATAACACAGCAATACACATGCAGCATATATTTCTTTTCAAATTAATTATGGCATTTTGGAGGGATAAATACCCAGAAATGGGGTAACTGGATCATAGAGAATTTTTATTTATTTTTTTCAGGAATCTCCATAATGCTTTCCATAACAATTGCATTTACACTTCAATTTACATTCTTACGATATATTACCTAATGTATAGAAACAATGTAATAACTATCAAGTTCCAAAATGAATTTTTATAGTAGAACAATAATTATAAAATTTATTGAAATTAAAGAAGACTTTAGAGAAAGAACAAAAATGGAAGTATATTTTCTATCTTCAAATTCTGCTAAAGTAATAGTATTTTAGACAGCAGAAAAAACTAATTAAAAATAAAAATCAGTGGAACAGAATTGATAGTGTAGGTATAAAACCATACACAAATGGACAACTAATCTAAAACATAGAAGCCAAGAACATACATTGAAGAAAGGAAAGGTTCTCCAATAATTTTTGGGGAAAATTAGAAAGTCACAATCAAAATGGACCTAAACCAGGAACAGCAAAAACAAAATTTAACTGAAAATGTTATAAAAGTCCTGATGTGACAGACATATACATGCATAGCTACAATACAAAAGAGGGAAAATAGGCCATACACTTCACAACACTGGTCTTAGCAAAACATTTGAGGATTTAATTACAACAGCGAGGAAAACACAAAATGGAAAAACAAAGGAAAAACAAATGGGAATATAATAAAAGCTTATTTGCAGTGGAACACAGTGGGTGAATGAAAGCATAGAGTAAGAGAGGAGTAAGGGGGCAAAATTGGGGGGAGGGATGGGCACATGATATTAAGATGATGGTTCATGGGGGACAAGATATTGAGAGAACCTTGGGCTAGAAAATAGTGTGTGTGCACACACACACATATATATATATATAATCAATTTTATATATTATGTTTATACACAATCAATTTTTAAAACGATAAAATAAAATAAAAAGACATTTGATGAAAAAGACATGCTTAGGACTCGGAGGATATACCAGTATATCATATATCAGAGAAGGGGTTGATATCCAAGATATATAAGTACTCGTAAGACTCAACAACAACAAAACAATCTGACTTTTAGAAGTGTGCAGAGACTCTAAATAGACATATAAAATGTTCCAAAGGCATAGAAAGATATGGTCATCATCTTACTATTAAAAATATGAAAATGAAAACAATGAGATATCACTTCACAATTCTAAGAATGATGAGTTACAAAAAATAAATGAAATGATAGGAAAGTAACTCTTCTATATCTTGTTGGTAAATATATAGCAATCTTGATTTTAAAAAAAGCTGGGTCAAATCTGTTGATCAATTTATTTCAGTAAGAACAAAAATCTAGGAAGAAAGAGAGCAAATGAAGGAAAGGGATAAAAAAAAGTTACTTGTGGTGGTTGCAAACTTCAAGAAAGAGTCTGAGTTGACAGAGGCAGGAAGTGGGAGGGAGGCAGCAATAGGAAAAAAGGAAATTCATAGTAGTAACTAGTGCTAGTCTTTGATTGTATTACTTCCATTAATCCCCACAACAATTCTACCAAATTTGTGGTGTGGATCCCTTTCTACAAATGAAGAAACCAGAATCACACATTAAAGAAAAGGATGGCTTCAAAAATGACAATCATATTCATATACTTCTATTTTCTGTAGAGTAATTCAAATTCGTCATGACTATTTTTCTGCTATACTGGTTCTATACTTCCCTACCCTAAAAGATCTTCCTTTTTTCCCTTTTTGTATAAATTTGGAGACATTTCTCTGGTTCATTCCCTCCTATGCACCTTCTCTGAACATATGGTACATGTTCATTTCTCCTAAATGAATTCTCATAGCACCTATAAATTTAACCATGCTCTTTAGCTTTAAAATGTACTTTATGTTGCTCTTTCTGATTTCTTTCACCTATATGTCAACTAACACCTGAGTGATATACATGTAAATATTGTAATTTTATTTTCCCTGCTACTATAAGAGCATGAGAACTCTGAATCCTGCATACATTCCTTATAATCAAGCACATTGCTGTGAACTAAGGGAGTGGTAAATTATCCCTCTCCAGAAATTTCACAAAGATGTCTAGGAACAACTATCTTGTCAATTTAATAAAAATCAATTTAATATTCTATCACTCAATGTGAAATACTTCCAAACTGTCTTATTAAGTCCTATGATCATAATCAATGTGATATTCCTAGGATGTTGGCAAAATCTGGCACCAAAGAACTACTTGGCAAATGCTTGTTGGATATATTTCCAAATTTACTTTCTAAACTATTCAAAGAAAATCACTTGGAGATTTTTAAAATTAAACCATATTTTCTTATCTTGTTTTAGAAATGATTTATATACTGATATTAGTACTAATGAACGAATTACTTGGGGAGGACAGATAGTTTAATGAAATTATGAAGCTAATAGCAAAACTCTGATTTGCTCATTGTTCATAAAACAATGGTAAAATTTAGGGTTTAATTTTCAATTAACTAACACAAACATTGATAACAAAGCATATCTTCGTGAAAAGCACAGCTTCAAATCTGGTCATGTTAAGAAAATCTTAGTAACCCCCTAGAAATATATAAACATATAATAGTGTGTGTATATATATGTATTATAATTATCTGGTCAGTGAAATATCTCATGCATACTTTAAAAGTTCTTGCAATTTAATAATGGAAAGTCACTTCTAAACATTGTTTTCTTTTCTACAATCTTGTAGAAATGCTTAGTAGAGTGGGTGAAATAGTTAAAGTAGTAAATGTATATGAGTAAATGAAAATATTATAATCTGATTTAGCTAAAATTACTTTTGCATATAAACCTCAGTGTCACAGATGAGTGACATGAATTTTTCGAAACTCTAATGTGAACTTTCAGAGAAACATGATTTACCCGCTATACACATACTGCAAAACTCCACTTCACCCCACTGTCAATATTCTTCCAGTGATTTCCTTATTTTTTCCCTGACCTTCATTCTTTTCCAGTCTGCTCTTTATCCCCAAACCATAAAGTTACCTCAAATTCACTTTTTGTTCAGCATCCTCAAATGACTTCTAGCTCAGATAAAACTGAATTTTGGTGAACAAAGTACTATGAGAGATGATCCTCGGATTTCATCACCATCAGTCTTAAGCAACTTCTAAACTTAGTTGTATCATTCTTGTTCCAACCACTCTGGCTGCTTTGCTAATCTTTAAATATGTGCACATATTTTTTCTCAAGATCTTTACACTGTTCTTTCCTCTGTCTGGGAAGCTTATACGTCATACACAATGTGGATTATTCTTGCATTGCAATCATATGTGAGTTCTGTTGTCCATCACTCAAAAGATTCTTTCTGGGTAGACAAGCATGCCTTGATCCGCACAGGCCTGCTGCACCCATTCCACACCCAGCACTCTCTGCTGTCAAGCTAGCTGATAAGAGGGCCTCAGGGTTTGGTCCGGGAGACCTGGACTGGACCGTCACTAAGATCCACTCAGGGTCCGGGAATATGGGGATGGGGGGTGGTTTGCGTTTCACTCTCATTCCACTTAGTTCTCAGGAGGAATAAATTGCTCTCTTAGGAATCTACCCAAAAGAGACCTCAATGTAAGTACAAAGGGACACCTGTGCCCAGATATTTACTGCGGCACTATTTATAATTACAAGGCATTGGAAGCAACCTAAATGCCCTAGAGCAGAGGAGTGGATGAAAAAAAAAAAAAATGTGGTATACATACACAATGGACTATTACTTTCAATTAAAAATGACAAATTAGATGAATTTAAGATAAAATGGATGGACTTAGAAGAAATCATATTAGCAGAAACAAGTCAGAAAGAAAAAAGCAGAAACCAAATGGTTTCACTAATATATGGGATATAGGGGAAAAATAAACAAAAGCCTTGAGGAAAAGTCAAAACAAGCTAAGCACCAAACTGAAGCACACAACTTAGGGCAGGAGGGAAAAGGGAGAATGGTAAGGGAGGGTGGGAGGGGGGGAAATCCCTGGGATTGCAATGATGTAAAATTTATATATAAATAAATTAGAAATAAAAGAAAAACACAAACATTGCAAACAGCGACATGGAATGTGTGAGGGGCCAGACAAGGATCCTGCCAATACATCGGGGCAGGACGCAGGAGAAGGATCGTCATAGAACATGATGGACTGGAGAGACAAGCATGGTGAAGACCTGTCACAGAATTGCACCTGCAAACTCGTCAGGAATGGATGAACCAAGACCCCATTCCGGATATGTCACCCAGGATAACAAGGAGCCCCTCCCCACACTGTGGGAGAGGAAGTCCACAGAGTCGGGGAATTGGCTCCACAACAAATCTGCAAAGGGAGAGAGTGGAGACCATCCATAAAGGCCATGGGTGGATGCCTACCCTCACTGAGAAACTGCATTACAGAAAACCACTGGGAGCAAGGCCCCCCACGCCAGAAGGCAGTGCTGCGGGGTGAAGAGGCAAAAGATATACAGGGAGAATAGACTGGAACAGGCAGCCAGCAGTGAGAAGACATGGTTAAACCTCAAATGAGCATGGACAGGCTGCCCAATGCAAAGCTAAGACTGCAATCCTTCACACACAGAATGCCGTGTACTAGGAACACAGTTCCTCACCTGTCAAACAGACACAGCCACAGAAAAGGAAGAGACCTATGGACTGAACATAAATCAACAAACAAGAGATGATTCTGAGTGAACAGATGGACCATAGGGGGTTGGGGGGGGGTGAAGGGAAGGCATTCCAGCAAACATTTATCTTTGTAAGAATTTTTTAAAAAAAGAATAAAACATAAAAAAAATTAAAAAGATCATTTCCTTTAATTCTCTTATGATCTACATTATGACATATATTCACGTCCTTCATAAAACATCACAACCTGAGATGATGCTTATTGTTAGCCTCTTTGCAACAAAACACAAGCCCCCTTTTGAGTAAAAGTTTTGTTTGTCCAACTCTGTATCTCCAGTACCTGTCACAGAGTAGTCACTAAATGTGTATCCTAAATGAGTGAATGAATACAACTATCACTACCATTTACACATCCCTAAACTACTTTACAAATGAGACACTCATTTCTTCTCGAAAGACCCATTTTAGATTGGTGAATGAATGCTTCACTGTTGTAAGAATCACACAGTAATAAAAATAGGAATATTTAAGGAAAACATCCTCTCCGACATTTAACCCATCACCTTACTATCTTAGTACACTATTGGCTGGTAATGCTTTTGTTCTGACAGCATGAAAGAGAGATGTGGGTTACATGGTTAACACTGGGATCATATAAACAGAATAATTTTAAGAATAGCATGTTCCCCATGCCTAAATTCTATTGTTGACATAACTATAATAATAACTACTAAAAGTTTCATATACAGTAACAGACAATTTGGACTTTAATCATTACAACAGATAGGCTGACACCATAGGTCATAACATTAGTAAAGATCTACGCAGTTTTAAACAAGAAAAAAAAAAGATATCATTAAAGTTAAATGTTTCAAACATTTGAACCACAAAATTTACATATCTACAAATTGTATATACTGTGTACTGTACCCAACAGAATAATATGTTTGCAGTCTTACAATGACTAAATTTGTATTTGAGAGATATGCTACTACTTGCTTTTCATCAAACTAGATAATACTCATAGCACATAGGTACTTAAGATATTGGTAATTAAGTTACAAATAGAGATTTCTTCCACGTTATAGTCCTGAATAGGGGCAATTAAGAAATTATTAAGCATAAATAGTAGGACATTCAGCTGCTGCTTCAGCTGCTACTTTATTAATGCTTAAAAATGCCTTTGATAATTTTAAATGATATTGACTAAATCTAGCAAGTTTGCCACTGATGACAAAGGAAAATTAATTCTCAACCAGGAATTCTTCAGAAGACCTATTGTCTCCAAAATACTAACTACTTTGTGTGTGTGTGTGTGTGTGTGTGTGTGTGTGTGTGTTTAAGGCAAGCATTTAATGGTGATTGTTCGCCTCTGTTAGATCCCCTACTTAGATCTGATTTCTTTGTGAAATCTTAACTGGAAGGTTGATAAAATATTAATATTTCCATAATATATTTTTGCTCTTCCTCCAATATATTCAAAGTCTATGTTTATTTAATGCACCAGTTGAGGTAATTTAACATTGTAGGGGAAAAATGTTGCAGAAATAGAAGATATTTTTCACATTGATAACTTTAAAATAAATTTCTACTAAAAATAGTCTGAACTCATATGTTAAACCTCCAAAGTGGATTAACTATATCTGTTATTCATGAGCCAAACACAAAATAATGGTCTAACTGACATGTTCTTTTCTGTATATAGGATATTATAGATTTCTTGATTAAAAAAATAATATATTCTGAAATTGAAAGATACTTTGTCCTGTTAGATAATCACCTAAGTATGGAAAGTATACCATTATATTCTATCATTCTTATAGTTCTTGCTAAACATACATAAAAACAAGAGAAAAGCCACAATATTACAAGAGCTTAATATATTTATCAAGAAAATAAGAATCTCTCCCTTAAGAAGTGACTTGTTTGAAACTCATTTATATGCAAGTTTCAAAATACAAAAGTAAAAATAACCAAAAAATATTATTTAAAAGCCTAGGTTATTTCTGGACTTGTAGTATAGAAAGTTCACATTATTCCTTACTACTGGTTTAAGCTATTACTTTATCTACCTATTTCCTGCTATGCCTTTTTCATTCTCAGTTTTAATGCTATGGCGAATGCAATCAGCCACAAAACAACTACTAGCCCTAAGATGAATGACTATAAGTAGGGGAAACGTTCTTAATGGAATTATGAACTGAAAATTTCTACTCTGGTAAACTCTTCTTCAGTGGATTATCAGCTAAGAATAATGGACTCCCAGAATCTTGAAATAATAAGTAAATTATAGCAGTTGCAAATTCTCTATAATTTTTTTCTATTCTTTTCAGTTTGTTTTAAAATTGGCCATTAATTTGAATAATTTAGAATTAATTTTTTAAATTCCTTATAATATCTGTCATAACAAGCATCCCCATGACAAAAGATTCTCAAAATTCAACTATGCATCAGGCCTGGGGCAAAGTATAGGATATTGAAGTATTGATGAGAGTCTTAATTTTTAGTTGCTCACAGTGAGAAGATTAATATGAAAATAAATAATGCAAAGGTTTAATAAGTATGTCAGTTGAAATATGAAGTTGTGCTACAATATTACCAGCTTGCAGAATTGGTTGCTTTAATGGATATATATGAAAAAAATATCCATTATTAGAATTAATATTTATTCTGTAATGCCTGGAGTCAAAATGGGACCCAAACATACATAGTCCATAGTTAGTTTTGATAGAAATCACAAGAAACTCAAAAAACAGATAGACATTCTAACCCATCTTCCAGTTCCTTATATTAGCTATTATTTACCATTATCTAAAGAATTTTTTCATCACTTAAATATCATGATAAATAAATCATAACAAGCTCTTCAATATATTTTTCAACAGGACAAGGATGACTTTTAATTATAGATATGAACCTTTACTAGAACTGGCTTTATAAATGAATTTGCATAATATGTTAAATTATTAAGCAATCTTATCTGTGAATAGGTAAAATCTAAAACATAAATTGACTTAATACCTTATATTCAAAATCTGAATTACTTTCATATACTTAAAATACATGCAAAGTACATATTACTATTCATTAAACAGGCAAATTTATATGCCAAATTTATTTGAATAATAAAAATATTCACATACACTGTATATCTAAATAGCTAGCCATTAGGGTTGCAAGCAATATCTTTAAATCTATAGTAAAAATAATTTGCAACCTATTATCTTTAGATTCCATTACTAATGAAATGTTTCTAATCCATACTATTTAATTTGATCTAATTTAATCTGTACTATTTAACTACAGCTATTCAATATTAGTTGAAACTTTTGAGGTATGAGGAAACTTTAAATCCTGAGATGTGAAATCATTCACTTACTGATTCAAGAGCTTATTATAGAACAAATCACTAATTTATTTAGCAAGTAATAATTTTGCAGAGAATATTCAGTAATAAGTGTGATTCATATGCTTCTAGTATTGGCAAAACCAAACAAAGTGAAAGGATACTAAGAAAAAAAATATCGAGGATGCAATTCCGAGAGTGAACAGAACTCTGAAGGGAGATTACAGGGTCTGAACATCAGAGTGTGACTAGAGAGGAGAGAAAAGCACTACTTTTCATACATGGACAGTGGAATTTCTCTGAGGTCCAGTCATAGGAGTCTATACTTTAGTCACATTAGTGACTAGTACAGTCTGTGCAAAGCCTTGTAAAGAGAGTTGGGAGTCCCAAAGACCCTGTGGTGGAAATAAGGCAAATAAACTGAGGAAGGATTTCTGTAGCCCAACCATCTTCTCCCATTTTTATCATTGGGGTGATCATCTACAGAAATATCACATGAAAAGATACTCCAGTCATTAACAAGAGGTGGTCAATTTAGAAAAGGAAATATGTGCCATTAACACCTTTCCTTTTCACTTTGTCTGTATGCTTTCTCCATTGAAATTAATCATTCTCCTGCTTACTTTATAAATGAGTTCTATAATTTGTTCAAGTTCAATTGCAATACACACACACAAACCTTTCTCTTTCAAATTCTAAAATTCTATACTATTAAACTTTTAAGAAAAACACTTCCAGCAATGTGGCAACTCCACATAATATAAATAACAATCGAAAGAAAAACAAAATATTAATCACTATGTCTTAGCCCTACTGCAATTACCTAATGCTCAAAAATCTCCTTTTGATTACTAAGAACATCAAAGTTTACTGCTAATATTAGTGGGGAACTGAAATTCCCAACACACATATTTGATTTTTCCAGTCACACAAGTATAACCACTTCCCCATGTTTGTTAATTTAAAAGGTGAGGTAATTTTATATCTATTTTATATTCTATATTCTATTTAATTATATTCTATATTCTATTTTAATTATATTCTACTTTATATTATATTCTACATTCCATTTTAATTAACTTGATTATAATTCTATATTCTATTTTAATTATATATGGCCATATAGCTAAGTATACTCATATAACTCATGGGTAAATTTGAATATGAAGATTAAACAAAACTTAAGCAAATAGCAAACAAATTCTTTTCAATATTACTTTCAATAGTTGTAACAGTGTTTGAGAGTAAAACACTGGATGCAAATAAAAGTATCTAAGAAATTTATTACAATATTTAATTAATCATTTAATCCAAAGTGTTCTTCTTTTCACTCTTTTATCCTCCCTGTCCCCATCTCTTTGTCCTCCCTTCCTCTTCAACCTCATTCTTCTTTCCCTTCTTTCTTTATTCTTCCCTAAAATCAGAAAGAATGATTCTTATTGTTAAAAAATCTATAAGTAAAATTTCATACAACAAATGTACATGAGCTGAAAAACCATAAACAAAGAACTGTTCTATTGTATAAAGAGCAGGATTTAATAGTCCTATCTAAAAAAGTTTAAATATAGCCATAATATTGAACCTGGTAATGTTTGATGTAGACTTTTTAAGATATATAATTCTTAAGTTCAGAAATACCCTGATATATAAATGTGCTCCCCAACATAATCTATAATCTGGAATTGTAAATAATCTATATTCCTCAAAAGACATGGTTAAATAAATCAGGATAAACAAGATAGAATTATTATATGTTGCTAAGCAACAATTTATGATGTATGCAAGGAAATTTGAACACTGATCATTTATATGATTATAGACATATACATTAAAATTGAATTACACTAAATAGAAAAAGTAAAAGTGGAACTATAAATATTAAATGTATCTTGATATATATTAATCAAACAAAAATAAAGTATACTTTAGAAACCAATTGAAATAATAATAATCTTTTATAATAATTTATATAATAAAATAAATGCAACGTATTATAAATTATTAATGACTAAAGTAAATAATGTAATAAGTAAATGCATGATAGTCAGAAATATAGAGACATTATTGATGGATATTTGATATCAGCAAAGAATCATTTTTTCTGTGTATAAGACTGATTTTCTTTACAGTTTCTCTTATTTAATGCTATTCAAGTATGTATATATGGCATGCTATGAAGTCTAAGGTTTGTTCCAAAATAATGCAAATGTCAACAGTGTCAGTGGGAGTAAAAATAAGGTGAGACTGACTATAAGTTCAAGACAATTTAAGATTGGCAGTGAGTATCAGAATCTTTGCAAAATTCTTCTATCTGCACATGTTTTAAAATAGCAATAGTATAACCTCTAAGAAGTATAAATATCGAATGTGAGCAAAATATTAGTGTTTATTGATGACTAGCTATGATTATAGTTATATATTTATAAATTTTATATTTTTATTCTAATAAGGAAAAGCATACATGCTCCATATGTATTTACATTTAAAAAGAAATGTTAATCAGACACAGCATTATAAACAAATAGCAACAAATTTTGTGGTCATTATATTTAAGAATGTAAAGATTCGGATACAAAAATAAACAGTTTCAACAAAACTTGTAATTTAACTTCAGTGCAAATATAGTTATGTTCTGAAAATAAGTAGTATATAAAATTTGAAATGCATTAAGACTTGTTTTGATTTTATTTATTATATGTGACTATCTTTGTATTTGAGGATAAGGGATAAAAAAACTCCTTGGCAATAATTTCAAATTGAATAATTCAGATGGAGACTAACAAAATATTAAAACACATGTTAGAGAAAATGCTACTAATTCTTAGGCTTTCCACCTCTTTCTGTCTGTACAGTTTTTCCTGAATTAAATGGGAAAAATTATCAGATTATATATTTCTATAGATATAAAAGGAAAGGAAAAAATGCTAAATTATATAAAGTATTTAGTACTCATGATTTTCAAAGATAATTACTATTCCTTCATAGTTTAAAAGTTCACATTAAGTGCATGCCATAGTAAAGTAAAATAAGTTTTTATTTTCTCAACTATGAAACAATATGATAGGATCCATCCATCAGTATTTACTGGTAGACTAGGCAGAGTGAGATGCAAAGATATTTAAACTTGATCCCTCCCAGAGCTTCAGTGAGATTCCTTGAAGCAAGAAATACTCAGAGGAACTATTGTAATACAATGAATTGTTTAAGCAAGAGAGCAATGAAGTGGCTAGGAGAAGATTCATATCTTTAGCTGTGACTGAGAGTATCAGTCTAGCAGTTAATGAGCATCTATTCTGAAATCATTAGTTTTTTTAAAGTTTCCAATCAGTGGTCACAGTTTGTTTCCTTAGTGAGGGATCCAGTGAGGGATATATTTAATCTGATTTATTCTAATACTTTGTAGCTTTCTAAAGGACAGATAAAAAATCCAGGTCACTGGCAATGGCTTGAGTCATAGCTTGAATTATGATAAGAATGACTTTCTGAGTTCTATCTAGTAATGAGACTGGTCATATCTACTTCTAGTTCTGTAAAGGAGAACTGTCACACAAGTTCTGTGGACACCATTGCATTATTTTAACTTGTCAATGAGTCAAGCTTTATGACTCTAAGCTCTCACTGAGTCAACTGTAAAGTTGAGGATAACATTTCCCCCAAAAGAACAGGTACCTCTTTTTCATGTAGAAGTCACTACAAGTTGGTTGGCTATGTTTTTAAACATATTATTTTCATAGGTTAAGTAAACATCTTGGGATCTTCCAACATATTTAATATTTTTTGGTTGAAACAGGCAAATTTATTTATGAAAGACAAAATGATAGTTCAGAAATAAAAATCTCAGTAAAGCAAGACACCCTACAAAAGCTCAGGGTGGAGTAAGGAGATAATCGATATGGTTGTCTAACACATTGTTAGTTTACAAAGGGCAAGTTCAATGTATGTCAAAATAGGGCAATAAGGTGATAGTGTCAAAAGGTTTCTGTGGGGAGCATGAACAAGTGTCTAATTGCAAGGTAATAGCAATTTGTTAAGAGTACCTGATAGCTTAGCCCAGAAAGTGTTAAGTCCAGAATTCTAAGGAAACATTCTGGAACAAGAAAACAAAAGGCAAAGCATCAGTCACAGAGATTTAACATTCAAAAGTTTCACTAGAGGTATGGGGTTCCAAAGTAGGAGTCTGACAGTTTGATGCATCTGCACCTTCTTAATAGGAAGACAGTAATTTCTAATACATTACAATAGACATTATTCTAATCTACATGATCTCTAATAGCACTTAAAATGTAATCAGAATATAAGTAAAGGCAGTAAATGGAGCTGTCAAGCAACAACCTAAGAAACATCCTAGGAAAGTCACAAGCAGAAGATGTACAGAATGATATGGAAGGCAGTGGAAGAATACTTCAAGTAAGTCAAATAAATAGTTCCTTAAAGATCAAGTAGCAACACCTGGAAAACATTCAGTAGATTTAGCCACTTTCAGACAATATTAAGAGTAATGTTTGATGACTTGTTAGTTCAAAAGTTATCAGGGGTAAGATGTGAGACAATAGAGACAGTGAAGGTGATTGGGTAAAGTAGACTGACACAGAAGGAAGCAGAAACTTAAGTAGTAAAAGAAAGGTATTTGTCTTAATGAGAATAAATGATCTTTTAAAAATGCCAAATGGTAGTGCTAGCACAGAGAAAGGGATAGGTACTCAAAGCAGAGAAAGAGACATTGTTCTAAAATTTGATGTACAGAAGTTCAAATGTAAAGGAAAGATGAAAAGAATATCGAAAATCCAGACATGGACTATGTTTTTCAACCCTAGATGAAACAAAGGAAAAAACAGGTGCTGATGAATTTGACTGGAAGGACTTTAGATATGAGATTCTGATCAAGTAATTTCTCTTTCCCTTAGCATCTGGAAACCAGATTTTCTGCTGTAAATTAAAAAGGGACTTGTCAACTTACAAGTAGAAAAACAAACACACAACACATTCATACTGCAGAATATAGGACATGATATGACTAGAAAGGATTTCCAACAGTTGTAGCAGTGCTGAAGGCACATTTGGGACTGCTGACTAATCAGCTTATAGTGGTTTCATTCTTCATAATCAATTAATTTTCTCCATCTGAGTTAAATTCTTCTAAGCCAGACAGTGTAAAGTAGATAATAACACTAATACAGGAGTAAGTTTGCGAAGATAAATGCTATAAAACAACAGAGAAAAAATAATTTGGTATTAGAAGAGAATAGCTGTAAAAAAATATATATATATAGAAAGTACATTGGAGATGGAGAAACATGAAGAGAATGATCAATTAATACAAAGAAAACAAATAGATGAGAAATCAACTCATGGGTTTGAGAGTGTCGAAAACAAGTGTACTGGGGCCAAATGAATTTATTAACAAGCAAAAGAGTTTCTGAGTGGAAGTTAAGCTCACTGTGGGTAAATGAGTGTTTAGGGTTTCTCACCACCTCTATTAGCCTTTAGAAACAGCACCTGTAGTATTGCACCCTCCCCATAACTGTACACACCTGGGTGTGCACACACATCCATGGGCAAACCTGAGCAAAGGAGGGAAGGGATAAAATGGCTGGGTCACCATGGGGAAAGGGGGTCCTTAGGGAGACTCAAGTGTCTATTTTCCCCTGTTCAATATTAAAAACCCTGTAGAGTTAATGCCAGAGGCTCTGACATTCCTCAGCTGCTAGAACCAATAATAAATCTACACGCATTGGGATGTTTCCAAAACACCCACTTTGCCTATTCCAAGCAATCAAGAAGATGACCATGAGGTAAATGAGGGAGGAGAGAGAGTAGCCATCTTTGCCAACACTATGCAGAAGTCAAATAGGTTAGGAAATAGAAGGAAGAATTTGAAAATAAAGGGAGATTATTAAATAATGAAGGGAGTGGGAATCCAGAAGTGTAATGAGTTGCCTATAGCAAAGGAAAATGGGTCATTTATTTCTGAGCAAAACTAAGCACATTCTGGAAATAATACAGAGAGTATTAGATTGATGACCAGTGTTTCAAAATTCCTACCATGTTCAATAACAAATTTGTGGGCTATGTCTTATTTAGATTGACTGCAGAATCATTCTCATGTTTAAAGAAATGCATTATGGGAGAATAATAGAATAATTGTTCATGGCTTTCCACATTGATATTTTAAAGAGAGTAGGGTCAGGTGTCTTTCACTTCTCCAATCAAGGGTAAGCAGGAAAAACATGTCATTTGATTAGTACCAAAATTCTAGAGGGAAGGCAACTTTTCCTTGTTCAATTGACCATTTTAATAGTGAGTAGACTATCTAGAAGAGGGAGTGAAATAACTGAAATTCCTTTCCTACTTGTTAATTCCTTTCTTCCCAGTACACTTGTTTTTCAAACATCAAACCCATGAGTCGATTGATGATCTATTTTTTCTTTATGCAAATTGATCTTCCTCTTCATGTTTCTGCATATCCAGCTTGCTTTCTATACTTTTAAATACTTTACTTATACTTTTTTTTTATATTTTGATAATATCACTCTTTTTATATATTGTCTTATTTCTATTGGGGGAAAAGCTAAGGATAGCAAATATTAGAAAACATAGCACATCTGACATTATTTTAAGTACATATAAGTGTTATGTCTTTTAATCTGCAGCCTGGGATATGTGTTTTTGTCAAAGCTCTTCTTTAGGTGAGAAAAGCAATATTCAGGGAACATATACAAGTGCCTAAGATCATGCCTTTAAGAAGGATTATAGAGGTATTTAGAATCTGGCTGTCTCCAAAGTATTTCTACTAATCATAATTTTAAGGGGTTTTAAATATATATTTGGTGACCTGATTTGCTTTCAAAACAGAAAGAAAATGAATTGAATGAATTGAAAATAAATTTTAGTAAATGCATAGTAAATCTGTATTTATTTTTATTTATTTTATTTTTTTTGGAAACTAGGTCTCACTATTTTTGTCCATGGAACTGCAGGCTCACATTGCCATGGGTACCACGGACTCAAGCAATCCCCAGCCTCAGCTTCCGAGGTAGCTGGGATTGCAGGCACAGGCCACCACGGCCAGCTGTTTTTTTGGGACTAGGTCTCACAACATGCCCCCCATGGGACTTGAACTGTGATCCCTGGCCCTGGCCGTGGCTTCCTAGGCTGCTGCTTACAGGCATGCACCACCATGCCTGGCCTTGTATTTAAATTTTTATTGAATTATCCAAGTTCATAACATTTAGTAAAACCTATTATTGCGATACATGCATTCTTTTAAAGCTGTTTTAGGTATAAACATTCATATCTGCAGGCCGTTGGTATATATTCATAGGTATAGATATGCAACACAGACAAAAACTACATATATGTGTAGTGTATGTGTGTACCTACATATAGATATACAAGCACATACATATGTTTTATGTATAGATATAGTAAATCTAAGTCCATATCTATATATAAAAATGTGTGTATGTGCTTGTAATGTGCATTGATTTTAAAAGTTGTGAAGACTGCTTATTTTTTGCTAATTGCACCATGATCTAAAGCAAGGCATGTAACATATTCTACTTGCATTCAAAAATTCAACCTCACATATTTAAGACAAACCATAACAAATCATTTATAGGAAGAGACTTACAGGGATGATTATATTTATAGAACATACATAAAGGAGTAACACACACTCAGGATCTTGGAATGTCTGAAAAATGTTGGCTGGTAACAAGATTCAACATAATCCGAAAAATTCTTCATACAATGACAGATTGATTTGAAAAAAGGACATTGCTTGTCCTGTTACTATGGCTATTTCTGGCAGTTTTATCCGGGGATTACAACTGCACAACCATACAAGGAGCACAGAAATAAACTGACTCTTTTAACAAAGGGACTCTGCGGGGTAGTGAGTGGTACACATTAATTCTCGCTGTGCATTGATGAGCTCTCTTTGAAGTTGGCCAAGGTCTAAACAATGGTGACCAGCCTCAGGCGCTGGCAGAAAATGTGGACCACGAATAGTGTTTCAAGAATGAGATTTTTTTTTGTTTCTGTAGGAAAGCATATTTTAATCATTTAGATTGGCTCTTGTTTCTAATTAGATCAGAAATCTTAAGGAAGCCTGTAAAATATTAGAGACAAATCTTTGCAACAACTATGTATGAAACAAAAGGATCTGGAGTTCTTTTAGATTAATCTCTAATTAAATACATTTAAATACCAAGGTAGAAAAAGCTTTTACAAACACTTTTTAGTGGTATTATAAATAGGGCAAATATACGGGTTGGAGTGTATGGCACGATTGATATTTCATTTTACAAAAATGGCATTGTTATGTTTTAACATTATAGTGCTATTTAATGATTTGATTTGCTTAAAACATTTTTTTCTTAAAATGTAACCTTAAAACTGACTACAGATTCCATATATAGTTCAAATTAATAGTTGTAATGCTGATCACAAAGTGAGAAATCATTGCATTTTTAAACATTATTTTGTTTTTCTAACAATGTGATTTTAAATTGAAATATTTGCATGTGTGTCTGTATACACATATGCATACACCTGCAATTGATTAAATACCATTATTGACTTATAGATGTTGTTGACCAATGACTAATATTATAGGAGAGAGTGATTAGAAATTATTTCTATTAATTTAGGGGTACTGCCTTCTATTATGATCTTGACTGGAATTTATATATAAATATTGCCTCACCACATTTTTCTGATTCATAAATTTAATCATGTTAAATTAAACCTCCAACACCCACTCACATTGCCACCATTTCACATAACTCCAATATACAGGTCTTCTCCTTGTTCTAGATTTGCTTTCTATTTCTCATGTGCACATAATGATATTTAAATTCTTCAATTGCTAGTGGTTATTTTATATTCATATGTATTTTCTGTATGATTTTAAATATTCTGGAGTTCTAAATTATCTTTTATCACTGAGTGATGAACAATGTTGCACAAAGTTCTCCTTCAACAAGTAAATGTAGTTTTTTAAACTTCCTGTTTGTTTTATTTTTTAAATTTATTTATATATAAATTTCACATCTTTGTAATCCCAGGGATTCACCTCCCTCCCTCCCCACTGTCCTCCCACTTCCCCCTCTGCCCCAAGTTGTGTGCTTCAGTTTGGAGGTTAGCATGTTTTGACTTTTCCTCATGAATTTTCTTTATTTTTTTCCCTATATCCCATATATTAATGAGACAATTTGGTTTCTGTCTTTTTCTTTTTTGACTTTTTTTCTGCTAATATGATTTCTTCTAAGTACATCCATGTTATCATAAATTTATCTCATTTGTCATTTTTAATTGATGAGTAATATTCCATCGTGTATATAGACATTATTTTTTTTCCATCCAGTCCTCTGTTTTAGGGCATTTAGGTTGCTTCCAAGTCCTTGCAAAAATAAATAGTGCTGCAGTAAACACCCAAGCATAGGTGTCCCTTTGTACCCACATTGAGGTCTCTTTTGGGTAGATTCCCAGAAGAGTGATTGCTGGGTCAAGTGGTAGTTACATTTTCATTAATTTGAGGGTCTTCCACACAGAGTTCCATAGTTGTTGGGCCAGTTTACATTCCCACCAGCAGTATAAGAGTGTTCCTTTCTCTCCACATTCAAGCCAGCACTAGATGCCCATTCTTTGATGTGGTCCATTCCTGTGTAATTTAATTAGCTATATAATGATATTCTTATTTTTATATATTCAATGTTAATATATTAAATATTTTGCTTTTCAATTTATTTATTCCTATTGAATTTTAGTTTTGATGTTCTCCCTTTTGGAAATTGAAAACAGAAAAATGTAATTCCCTGAAAATACCAAACTCTAACACCTGGGAAGTCTGAGAATTTGTAGAAATGTCTTACTAAACACAAATTCAGAAGTATTAAATGACCATAAAATAGTTTTAATTTCTAACAGTTAAAATATATAATCTCAGAATTTTGAGCTTACATTTCCCTTGAGAATATTTGGAATCCAGTAATTCTCATACTCGAGTCTGAGTTTATTGGACAAGGACGACAACCAAAAGACCCAAATTCAATGGAAAATGATTGAAAGATTGACAACTTTCATATAAAATTAATACATTCAGTGGGTCAATAAATATAAGGCTTTGCCCATAAATGTAGATTGTGGAAATACTTGTCTGAGTTAGCTTTGACTAAATAAAAATAAAAGGAATAAAGGAATAAAAATAAAAATGCCTGTTCTGAGAATCCCATTTAACCATCTTCATATGGCAAGCTAAATAAACATTAAAGAAGTATGTCTGTTAATTGGTTCTTGGTTGATTTTGTTATTAAGCAATTGCTATGAAAAAATTCATATTAAACTAAAGTTTTAGGGTTTCAACAAATGACATCTCTGACAACAAAACATCAAAAAGTAACAACAAAACATCTTTCTCTAACAGCCAGCAGATATAATTACAGTTATATATTCAAGAATGCAGATATTAGAATTGTCAGTACGTATAAAATAAAATCAACATGTATGTGCCATTCAAGGAAATCACAAAGTACACAAAAGCCACCATGGCATATTGCAGGTGAGCTTTATATAAAAATGTCAATGTCTTCTATAAAAGAGTAATTCAATAAAATAATTGCATTACAGATTAAAAAGCTGAAACATTAATTAAGAAATTAGAAAAAAATATATATATATATTCTAATTTTTTAAACCATGTTTGGAAGAAAGTTCCAAATGAGGACTAGCAGTATTCTAGAATCACATTCTCACTACAGACACAACAAACCATTATGTACACAGGAGTAACTGCCTTTATAAAAGAAGAGAGCAATGAAGGATTAGTATCTCCATAAGGAAAAAAATGACAGAAACATTCAGAAAGAGAAGACAGTCTTACACAATATCACCATGACTGCTACCAGAGCACTATCAGCAAGGTCTGGAGTCATACCTTGAGAGACTCTCCTTGGGGAATCACAGGCTGCTGGGGAACAAAAATCCTGTGCTGCCCAAATGCAAAGGAAAGAGATAAAGAAGAAGGTCCACCCAACTAACGAGCTTAAATGTTTTGACAATAAAGTCTTGGTTTGAGGAATAAGGGGGATAGTCTTTCTATGACCAGAGACATTTTTGGACACATACTCTAGGTTTTCTTTCTTCTGCATAGACCATACTGTTATAAATGAAATTAAGGAACCAGGGATGGACAACTAACCCTACCTCCCCTTTGCCAACAAGGACTTTTGTGGTTTTCTGTCAGTTCTGTGATAACCTGGCTATCTACAGCAGCAAACTACTCTCATCCCACCATCCCACTATCCCAACCATGTAGGCTGGATCTGAGGTACCAAGGCACACTGACTAATCCATATTGGTGAAGAAACTTCATTCTGAACAGTATTAAGCAGTCTCCTGAGTCAACACAGATGTCTACACCCTGTACTTTTATTACTGAGAAAAATAATCCTATCAGAACTGGGAACAAAAAAGCTGCTCAGCCTAGTCTATAGAAATAAATACAGAGCCTGAACACAATAGTCTTACTGGTAGTCACTGAAATTTGAATAACAATGAATGAACACAATAAGAACTACAAAAGCACAAAGAAATATGAAATAGCTCCAAGCAGAAACCATTAAGCTGAAGAACACAGTAGTCAAACTAAAAATTATAGCAGAAGGACTCAAGAGTAGAGAAGAGGAAACAGAATGGAATGCATGAGTTGGAAGATACAATAGCTGAAAGTACAGGAAGACATCACTTTTTCAAATAAAGGGATTATAGCAAATGAAGATAGTATAAGGTTCTTTGTGATAACATCGAGAGCAACAAATCTTGCAGCATAGGGTTTCCAGAAGAGAGAAAACGAGAAGATTCTATAAAGAAATAATAGTTGAGAACTTCCACAACCAGATCAAAGGAGCACAAAGAGTTCCAGACAGAATAAATCAAAAAGGTTCAAAACAAGACATATCATAATTAAAATAATATTAAAGAGAGAATCTTAACGTCAACAAAAGAAAAGCACTAAGCCATATATTAGGGAACCTCCAAAAGATTATCAGCTGAGTTTTTATTGGAAATCTTTTAGAAACAACAGTACAAGATATATTCTACAGACAAATATATTCTACAAGAGTTCATGTAACTTAGCAAAAAGAAAGCAACCCAATCAAAAAATGGTTAGAAGATCTTCAAAGGTCATTTGCAGATGCCGGTATACACAGAGAAACTTCTTGACCAACACTGACTAGGGGAGAGACTCCCTAAATCTGACACCAGAGCCATAAGGAAAAGCAGCACAGCAATGGAGATGGGATTGGAGAGGACGGCCTGCAGCAAGAAAACATGGACAGATCACAAATGAATACAGCCTGGCCACACACGCAAACTTAAGATTGAAAACCTAACAGCAAGGCTTGTCTATATCCAACATAGTGAAAAGACATTACCATAGGAAAGAGATTAATGGATTTAGCACAACTAATAAACAACAAAGAGTGGGGTTTGAGAGAATGGAAGGGACACTTGAGGAAGGAGGGAGGAGGAAAAAAAAAGAACCCTTACAGAGGTTGTGACCTAAAGAACAAAATAATCTAATAATAAAAAAAAGAAAGAAAAATAACTAAATAGGCACTGATTCAAAGAAGAAATACATAGAAGGTCAACAGGAACATGACAAAAAGAAATTTATGGTGACTAATCGAAATGCAAATAAAAATTGCAGTGAGATAACCTGTGAGAATGACCCATATCAAAAGATACGTAGCTCCAAGAGCTGGTGAGAATGTGGAATCAAAAATGAATACAAGTAGACTATCATGAAAATGTAGAATAATCCAATCCCTATGGAAAATAGTAGGGAGGGTTCTCAAAGTATTAAAAATAAATATGATCCAAAATTTTCACTCCAAGTTAGCTAGCTGAAGAATGCAGAAGCACTAATTCAAAGAGATGTATGCGCACCCCTCTGTCCACTACAACACTATATACAATAGCCAAGTTATGGAAATACCTATGTGACCAAAGATAGATGAGCTGGTTTGGAGCTGTGCTTCATACACAATGGAACACTACTCAATTTAAAAAGGAAAAGCAAAACTATTGTCATTTGCAACAACCCAGATAAGAATGGATGGGGATTATTTTAAGTGAAATAAGTCAAAAGGAGAAAGACAAATATTTGATGATGTCACTTTTATGTAGATTAAACCTAACCAGTATAATGGATGAAAATCGGATATGTAGAATTAAGATTTCCAAGAAAGTCCAGGGAGAGAGCTCATTGGACAATGAAGAATTACGATGCCATGTTGGTGAGTGTGGTGTGGTGACATAGATCTGTAGGTGTTAATTTTATAACCCTCTATAGTACTCACTCCTTCACTCCTTCCTTCCTTCCTTCC